>PVJA010004611.1:0-84781 GCA_004027025.1 Myocastor coypus
CTCTGTAGAATGATTGTGAGGACAATATGCAATATGTCAACTTTCAAAGAAAAGAAAGGGGAAAAGAAAAAAAAAAGTAATGTGGATTTAGAAAGGTTAATGTTTAATTGTTTGATCAATCTTATATACCTATATGTATTAATCTAAACTGATCTGATGATGAAAATATGTAATATAACCATTGTTAAATTTAAACAATGAAAAAAATTGAAAAAAAATTCACTGCATGAGTTGATTATAGCATATGTATATCTTATTTATATTCACATACTATATACACACACTCAAACATACATGTTTTGGGCTATGTACAAACATTGGTAGATAGGTCAGTCTATCTCTCATATCAGATCATGAAGGAGTAAAAAAATTCTGGGTCATAATTCTTTCTCTGTTCCTTCATGAAGAATATCACCTGTGAATATTAAATCTTGCTTCTTTTACTTTCTCAGTAACTAAGGCTGCTCATACATATTTCAGTGCATTGGAACAAATCTTCAGAGTAATTCTCATAGAAATTGACAGCTGAATTATCCACTTTGATAAGTGGTTTGCACTGGTAATATGAATAAGTGGTTGGAAGACAACACTATGTATTACAGCAAATAATGTGAAATTCATGGTGCTTTGTTAAGTCAAATTCTGTATCATTTGTAATTTTTTCTGTTTTAATTCTAACTTGCACTCTTTAAAAAACAAAAAAGTTGAAAAAAATAAATAACAAGTGAATAGTTTTTGAAAGTGGATAGTTTGGAAGGGGAAAATTGTCACATTTTCTCTTCAAATTTAGAGAAAACAAAAAGAAATTTAAAAAATGGGTATTTTTATAAATTATAGGGCTAGAGAGATAGCTCACTGGCATAAGCACCTGCCTGGCAAGCATATGGTCCTGAGTTCAAATATATGTATATGTATATGTATATTTATATGTATATGTGTATATATAATTTTAAAAATCTTTTATTTATTTGTTACAAGGTCTCGCTACACAACTTGGACTCAAAGTGAACCTCCTATCTTTGCCTCCTCAGTGTTGGGATTACAGGACCATTGTCACCATGCCCAGTTGCGATGACTGCAATGGGATGGCCGGCATGGCATCAGATACTGGGGATCAAACCTGGGTCCTTGCAATTGCCAGGCAGGCACTTAGACCTCGAAGCTATCTCTCCAGATGTTTCTTAAGAGAGGTTGAACAAATGTTTAATAAGTATATAAAAAATCCTCAACATTACTAATCATCAGAGAGATGCAAATCAAAACTGTAGTGAGATGTTAGAATGATTATGCTCTAAAAGCAAAAGATAACAATTGCTGACTGGGCTGTGAAGAACAAGATGACCTGCTTACTGTTAGTAGGCTGTAAGTTAGTGCAGTGCTACTGAAAATCATAAGTTTCTTCAAAACGTTAAAAGGAAAACTACTCAGAGACTTAGCACTCCTTCTGCTGGTGGTATGTACAAATGAGATGTACTCAGGATGTTGGAAAGGTAGCGACAGTCCCATCTTTGTCGCAGCACTCTCCACAGTAGAGATGGAAATGACCTAACTGTCCATGAAGTGATTGATTGGTAAAGAAAATCTGATGTATATACATAATGGGATACTATTCATCCACAAACAGATTGAAACTATTACTTGCAACAAACATGGCTCAAACTAGATTTCATTTCACAGGTGCAATAAATTAGACACAGAAAGACAGGTACAAAAAGAAAAAAGAAAAAGAAAGACAGGTACCATTGGGTCTCACTCATGTGGGATCTACAAATATTGACCTCATAGAAGTTGAAAGTAGAAGTTAGTAGTAACAAGAGACTAAGAAGAGGAGAAAATGAGGAGAGGCTCATCACTGGGTATTATTGTAGTTAGGACCAACAAGTTCTGGTGTTCCGTTTTATAGTAAGGTTAACACCAATAATGAAAACAATGGACTGTAAATTTCCAAAGAGGTGCAAGAAAGAATTGGATGTTTCATCATAAAAAATGATCAATTTGGAAGAGATAGACATGTTTACCCTGATTAGAATATTATGCAATGTATAATATATGAAAACATTGCCTGATACCCCATAAATACATATAATTTTGTGTATCAGTTAAAAATATCATTACTTAACAGGGAAGTGCAAATTAAAATACTAACAAGATACTACTATGTATGTGTAAAATAGACAAAATCAAGGGGCCAGGGAGATAGCTCTGGGGCACAAGTGCCTGCCCGGCAAGTGCAAGATCCTGAGTTCAATCCCCAGTTCCTCAAAAAAAGAAGAAAAAAAAAAAAAAAAAAAAAAAAAAAAAAAAAAAAAAAAAAAAAAAGAAAAAGAAAACAAAGATAAGGGTGGATGTACTAAGTATTGGTGGTATGTAGAAGAATTAGAATTCTGATGCAAAGATGTAAGATGATACAGCTGTTTGCAAAAGTATGGCAATTCCATCAGAAGTTGTTATATAACCTTGCTATTGCACGCTGTTATTATCCAAAGAGGAAAGAAATTATGAGCCCGAATGAATACCCTTATATGAGTATTCGTAGAAGCTTTATTTGTAACACAGCCAACTGGAAAAAAGTCAAGTACCCATAAATAGATGAATGAATAAACAAATTATGGCATATGTATATAATACAATAGCATCATGTAGTAATGCAGAAGGACCTGTTGGTATAATACAGCAACATGGATGTTTCTCAAAATTATTATGTTAAGGGTGGCCATACACATGTTATAGGAGTACATGAAACTTTGAGAAGGAAAATGTAGTTGTATTGACAGAAAGCAGGTCAGATGTTGCCTGGGGGTTAGGTGTGAGTGGTTGGAAAGGGGTAGCTGAGAGGTCTGAGAAAATTTTGAGGATGACTAATATGTTCACTATCTTGAACATGACAATGATTTTTGGAGTTTATATATTTTTCATGGTGTAACTAAATTATTCATGTTGTACAATTACTTTATTATATTCCTTATTATATCTCAAGAAGGGTATAAAAAAGGAAAAGCAAAACGATGTAATGAACAAAAAACAAATGGAGCTATAGTAAGATTATACTGCTCTTATTTACTTATTTGATACAGGGTCTTGCTGCACAGCTTGGACTCATAGTGATCCTCCTGTCTCAGCCTCCCCAGTGACAGGATTACTGGCATGCACCATCATGCTTGGTTTTGGGGCCAGCAAGGCTTGCATGGGGTTTTGGGGCTGGCACAGCATGCTGTGTTGGGGATTGAACTCGGGACCTTGTTTACTTATTGTTTGTTTACTTGTTGACAGGCAAGTGCTTAGACCACCGAGCCCCATACTGCTTTTCTTTAAATGCCAGAATGTAATTGAACTAAATGAATTTTGACTACTTTCAACTTAGAAAACTAATTCATGTGTTTAAAACTGTGAGCATAGGTGTGGTTTATGAGAATGCTTTAATTATGTTATGTTCATGTAACCAAGTGAGAAACGCACACCCAGATGAATTTAATTAGGAAGAAGATATTAGAAGTCGAGGGACTTTATTTTTTATTTCCCCAAGTGTCTTGAAACTAGATGATCTATCTGATCATCTTGATTTTGCTATTTGACTAAAATAATACTTAATTTAGAGGATAAGATGAAGAAAAGAGATGATCTAGTAAAAGTGCTGTCAGGTTGTTTGAGCGAGAAACGATTCCTCTTAACTACGCATTCTCTTCTCCTACCTATCTTAGTTTTACTAGTCCCTGGAAATTCCTTTCCATTCAGCTTGGATGGCATTTTTCTGATTTAAAGCAAAATGTGTGGAGTGGGCAGATTTGACTGACGTCTACAGCCTCTAGTGGGTTGACTCTTAACAACTTCTCAACTCTTTTTTTTTTCCAGAGACTGCAGCTCAGGGATTTGTGAGGTTCACGTGGCCTTTGAAACCATGGTGGCTTTTCCGCAAACTTGGTCTTGCAGAGGGACAGATTGATGGAAGGGCGAGGGAATCCCTGTTAATGTCCAAGATGAAGATTTGAGAAAAAGTTAGTCATGGTAAGATTAGGGAAAGACTGAAGGGCAGGGTTTGACACCTGGAGGTGCTAGAGTGAGTGTCCTTGGATCGTCTGTTTAAGGTGAGCCAGTATAGCTGTCAGCATCAGGGCTGCCAGCTCAAGAGACAATGGCATGGGTGATTCAGAACACAATGTTCAGATTATTACCAAGCATTATGGTTATGATGAACAGCCTGTGAGGCAAGATGCGATGCAGAGGATGATGGGTATTTGCTAAATACCTTCCAGTGAATGCTTCTCCCTCTGCTCCAGGGTGGAGGAGAGCTTCAGCAAGTGGTGTCCTGCTAAATGTTGAATAACTTGCTCTGACGAGTGGGGGAGAGAGTTGGTTTTTAATATTTGCCAATTTCTATGGTTTAAGTATTATCACCATAGCCAAATTCAAGCTTCCAACATATTGCCAGTTGGCTCACAACACACCTGAAAATTTATATTGGCTCTCAAAAGTCAATGCGAGCCAGCTCCAGCACAACTCTGGATCCAATGAGACAGGCGATAGGGCTCACCTATGAAGTAGAAATCTGGCCATTCTATATCTTGCCCCCAGCTCAATCCCTAGATTGGCAGGGTCCAAAGAAACAAATGCCTGTGACAGCTCATGAATTGCTGAAGTTCACAAAACATTCAGAAACGGAGATGAGAGATTTGTAAAAGTTAAAGAATAGATGTGATGCAGTCTTTTCCCTTTTCATTCTGATTGGCTATCAGTTTATCTTCTATAGTTTAAGTAATAGCTTCATGGCACAAGTGCCTGCTTGGCAAGTGCAAGGTCGTGAGTTTGAACCCCAGTCCCACCAAAAACCAAACAAACAAATAAGCAAACAAAACCAACCAAAAAACCAACAACAAAAATAAGTAAGTAACAACAAAGAAGATTTTTCAATTAGTGGGAGCAAAGTTCCTGTAGTGGTTGATATATTGTGTCAACTTGGTGAGATGTCTAGTGGTCGATACATTTTATCAGTTTGGCCGCATTGCCTGGCTGTGCTGCGAGCCATGAGGGCCTTGCCCCAGAATAACTCAATTTGGACTTTATCACCTGGCTTCCTGCACAGGCTCATTAGCCTCTAGTTTGGACCCTTCAGATTTTCATCAGCCTCTAGTTTGGACTCTTCAGCTTTCCATAGCAGATTCTTCTGCCTTCCTTTTCAGACACAGCGGCTGATCATTAGAGACTGTTAGGAACCAGTAGAAACCAGTTAAGACCAGTAGAGACGAGTAGGGATGGAACACTGCAGGGAATATAAAAGCCTTGGGACTGAATCCTTCAGTTGGCAGTGTGCAGACCCTCTCAGCACACTTCCCCACCTGACTTGGACTGGCACATCGTGTGTCATATCTGTTCCTTGTATTATATCTGGTCATCTAGTAAAACCTTGAATAGAACAGTTACTTTAATGATCCTCACTGCTATTGAGAAAAGACTAAATTATGAGATTTCCTCTGGACCATTCTGCAGATACACACCAGTGGTCAGTGAGCTTAGAGTGATGTTTTGGAATCTGTGAGGAAAAAGTTTTAGTCACTGATTTGGGAGTTCGAGTGGTAACATAGAAGGATGCTGAGCATCACATGTGTGACCATCAGTTGAGATGTGACAATCTGAATAAGGACCACTTAGCAGAGTAGGAACAGCCTAGGTACATCTGAGAATGATTGACACGTAGGCCAGCAAACTGAAGGGAGAAGATCCACCCTGGACATGGATGGTACCGACCATTAGGCTTGAGTTGAGATAGAACAAAAAAGACGAGAAGGAAGTACCCTCCTTCCTTTCTCAGGAGACCTCCAGTTCTCACCATTGCCTTCTGACATTGGTCTTCAGTTTCTTCAGCTTTTTAAACAAAGACTCACACTATAGTAAGCTTCTGGGCTTCCACTTTTAACTGTTAGGTGGTTCCTTGGACTTCCAAGCACATAGGTGGCCATGCGGACATTTTCTCCCCTGATCCTCTAAGCCTACCTAAAGATCCCTCGTATATTGATTCTGTTCCTCTAGAAACAACGTGTTTTGTTACATTCTGTACAACTTCAGATGTTACCAGCAGCCTTGTGTGTAGGAGAAACCAAGTCACTTAAGATTTTGTGAGCCTAGGATGTAACCTTTTAGCCTCAGAATGGAAAGTGGATTTGTACCATTTAAGTAAGTATACATAGGATACTTTTGTAAAATGCAGCTGCTGCATAAATTAAGGAGAAATTATACAGTTTATTGGAGACACTGTCAGGCATACTCTAATATCATTAAGGATATACTCCACTTGGGAAAAGAACATTACTGCCAATCAATGACATGGAAAGAGTAGTTATGTATTTAAGGTGATTTTAACTATATGAGAATATATTTACCCTTTATTTCAGAATGTCAAAAATAAGCAGAACGTGTCTCTTAAGCACAAACATTTATTACAAGTAAGTGCAAAATATAACATGATTCATTATATTTTCTGGTATAATTACATGTGAGCAGCTTCATCTTGAAATGTGTATCATTTTATTATGTTTAATCTGTTTGCTATCCATTCAGTCAAACTAGTAAAAATTTAGCAATAATCCCCATCTTCTCGCTCTTCTTTACTCTTTCCATTTATTTGTTAATATCTGTTAGTTTCACCTCTTTGTCCCTTCTCCTGCTTTCACCAGCACTTCCTTAGTGGAGGCTCGGAATTTTCTTTCTTGCCCAGAATTTTCTGAAGGCTACCAACAAATCTCCCACATGCAATCCTTTCCCTACTCCAACCCATTCTCATATAAGATATCTGAAGTGATCTTGCTAATAAAGCACGTATCTGGGACTGTTGTTTCCTTGTTGAAGCTTCATTGAGATCTAAAATTGCATAGAGAAGATACATAGCCTTTGGGACATTGATATAGGACAGTCACTGGTCTAGCTAGATCTGCTCTTAAATCAAACCTCAGTGACAATGAAGCTGTCCTTGCCATTTCATTTTGCTGAAGTTTGAGCAAGCTGTTGGCTTTGTTAAGGAAACTTTCTCCTCATTCATGCTATCCTGGAGGGTTTTATTCATCTATATGACATTGCCTTGCTGCTGTTCCAAATTTCCCCTATGTGAATGGTTTCAAGTGATCCTAGTATCCAATCTTTATTTTGATGTTTAGTGTGCTCTGTTAGAATAGACCTATACCATCACTATCTCCAAGATCATTTTGCTACTATCCTATCAATGCAAGAAGACTGATGGAGAAGAAACATGTTGTGATTCTTGGCTCCAATGAGTCGGCCACCCTTCACTGACGCTGTTTCTCCAGAATGTCAAAGAGGGTCCTGGTGGACTGCTTTGAAGTTGAGGACCCTGCATCTTTCTTCGAGCCTGGATTCGCACTGACTTGCAGAATCTCTAAGATCACTGAGTTGTTATTGTAACAGTGTGGTGAGAGATTTTGTGCTCAAACCATAGTACTGTATACCACTTACCAAGAGTATTACAAACCAGTTATTGAAAACACAGCACAAAAGAACACCTTGTTGTCAATTTTCATATTCTTATTTGTAGAGATAAGGAAGGTGATGCTTTGAGAAGCTAAGTTATTTTTGGTGACCAATTTGTAAATGTTGAAGTACATCTGACACAAAGCAGTGGATATGAAAATCACTTCCTTCTCCTATGCCAGCCTAGTGATTTTAAAAGACATTTCTATTATTTGGAAAGTGAGGAGAATAAATATAAGCCTAACTGGGCAATTAAGAATTATTAGTCTTTGTTGTCCAAGGAGATAGCTCAGCAGCATAAGCACCTGCCTGACAAGTGAAAGGTCCTGAGTTCGATCCATGGTACTGCAAAACAAACAAACAAACAAACTAATAAGACCCAAAAATCAAAAACAAGAAAAAAAAGTAGTAGAATGATTAGTCTTTGTAGCTTAAAAATCTTTAAAAAATCTTTTCTTTTCTTTTTTTTTTTTTTAATGTTTTTGGTTGTTACAGGGTCTCACTACACAGCTCAAAGTGGTGGTGATCCTCCTGCTTTCAGTTTCCTGGGTGCTAGGAATACGGACGTGTGCCCCTACACCTGGACTCTGGCTAGCTCAGCACACAGTGCCAGTATGGAACCTTGGTCCCTGCGCTTGCCTACGCAGGCGCTTCAGTCTGCTCAGCTGTCTCGCCCACCTGTTAGTCTTAGATAATGTGTTGCTAATGTTGGCGTTGCAGCGTGCCTTAAACATTTGATTTCTTTCTGGTGTGTTCTAAGGTTTTCAAACTTCTTTACCATTCTTAGCAGGCAAGGAACTTGATTTTGCATGAAGACTTAGAACTCTTCCCTTGTTCACAGAATTCTGACCACAGGCACAAACACTTGACAGTTTGCTCCTCACAATCATACTCTATGGAGTAGTTTCACTTATGATGAGATACTTGGTGTAAATCATAGGTCCCCCAAGGACACACTGAAGGTCACACAGTGGATCCGAAATGAGTTGCAGCTCAATCTTACATCTTCTTTCACAAATCTTCCCCATAGTGCCTCACTATCAACATAGCCTTTTTATTTATTGGAGAAATGTATTTTATTTAGGTTGTAATTTACCAGCATTTAGAAGCTGGAAGCAGAGGGTGTGTGCAAGCTATTTCTCCAATTCCACTTACAAAAATGATTTTTAAAATATAAATCACAGTTGCATTACATGGTTGCCATAGCTAAGAGCTAGGAGGCTTTCTCATGTTTAAATTTTTAAATAATTAAATGAACAGCAGTACTTACAATGTAAATTTCCTAAATTTAATTAAATGATACCCCTATAGAAAGCACTATTGTGAAATGTATGTATAACGATTAAAGGTTTTAGTACATAAGAGTAATTTTCTCTAGTGTTTAAAAGGTTACCAGAAAGAAAAAAAGTGACAAATATGCTGTTTTAAGCTTTTTTTTTTTTGCCACTTTAAAAATGTCACAGTGAGTGAAAGGAAAAAAGCTGCCTGATAGCAGATGAATGGGTATTGACAGCTGCACCAGTGTTAAATGCTGCATGGCAGAAAAATCTAGTGAAGAAAAAACAAACTGTATTCACATTTCCATATTGCTTTTTATTAAATTTAAGTAAAGAGACATTAACTTCGATGTATATGTGAACTTGATAATAAGGCAATTTGCTAGACAAATACATGCATACACAGAGTAGATAGGTATATAATATAGGACATTTAAATCATGCACTAAATGTAAAATTATCCTGACAGCACATGTGATATTTTATGGTGTCCATATGGTATTGCATATGCAGCTTATAATATACAACTGGTATCTGGATAACATATGATATAGCTATAAAGCACGCCCCACAAGCTTAGAATTCTATGATTACACGTACACACACACACACACACATGCACAGAGGAACAAAATATTTCTAGTTTTTCTATGTTGAATATACGTTTAACCTCTGCGCCCATGTATTCAGATTATGAAGGGCTCGAGTTACTTCTGGGAGTGTGTTAGATTTCTTTAGGCTTGAACAGTTCTTTTCCCAGAAGCCTGGAAAATTCATCATGTTGGATAGCCAGGTGTTCTCCATTTGCAAATATTACTACCTTATAGGATTAGAAAAAGGTTTAATTATGAGAAAGGAAAAATAAACAATGCTGTGGGCAAGAAGTCCCACCGTGGACCCTAGCCAGGGAATAGCCCGTGGACTACGTCGTCCGTGCCTATGCATCATCCAGGTGGCGGTGGGCTTTAAACCCAGACACTACAGGGTCTGTAGACAGTGTGTGATGCTCAGACAGGCTGCTCCCGGACAACCCTGAGAGCAGCGCTTTTTCTCTTTGTCATTCTTCAACACGACCATCATCCCACAGTGCAGGCCTGACAGACGGCTTTCCCGGCTGACACCATTCTCCGAGGCCCAGCTCCACACTCGGCCTTAATCACCACAGACAACATCCCCCCTACCCCCAGGGTCTGCTTGCTCTGCTAGGCTGAGCCAAGACCCTTGCTTGGCATTCTCAAACCCTCTGGTGGACCATGTTAGCTGTCATCTCGTTGGTCCTCAGCAGTACTTAATACACGAAAGATTGCAGCCTCAGCTATACCAGAAGTGAAATATTTTTCTGATGCTTTTTTTTTTTTTTTGTATTGAGCTACTTTGTTGCACTTTTACTACCAAGATTCCCAAATAGAGGACGCCTAACTTTAAGTTTCCTGTGATCTCTCATCTTCAGGAGCCTGTGTCTTTTCTACTTCACTGCCATAGGGTGCTCTTGTAGTGATAAGCCCCAACAAGTGATATTTTTCCCTGCTCCTGGAATTTCTGATTATGTAGACTGAGAAAAGAAATTTGAGAAAGAATTACCAGGTATTGCTCTAGGTGACTTGGTTATAATCGGCAAGGGAATAATGAGTAGCACTGATGAAAAAATACATGGACTATGGAGTTTTACTCTTTTAATAAAGCTTTGCAAACATCTTTAGAAAATGTGATCTAATACCCCAAGATGACATTATCAAAATGACTTTGTTGTGTAATTAGTGTTCTAGTACCACACATACATTTAGAATATGAATATTGTCACTTTTTTACTTCTATAAATATATCATGTGCTAGATGAATAATAATCACACCTGGAAACAGTTTCCTGAATAAAAAAATTAAATTGCAGGAAGTTATATTCAAAGGTGCTAATGAGTGTCAGTATTGCTTAAAAAGAGTAAAGATGATGTTTTCAACCTCAGTACCTACTTATGTGTTAAATGTATTTATTTTTCATAGACAACTTCACTGTTGTTTAAATGCAAAGAAATGACACTAATGTTTTCTGAGGTCTGATCATTTTTATCATCTTTCATAATAACAATTTCTCTAATCTTGTTACCAAAGACCCAGTTTATAGGTCTTTTGGACTACACATTCATGCTACCAAAAACAGCATATGAAAAACCCAAACCATCAACCCATGAATGCCTAGGTGATACTGTTGAAAAATCACTCCACAAACTCAGCTCACTCTTGCCTCATAGAATATACTACTGAATTTTCTTTTTTTAAAATGCATTTAGTACAGGGTCTACAGGGTCTCACTACACAGATCAGACTCATAATGATCCTCCTGTTTTCAGCCTCCTAAGCACTGGGGTTGCAGGTATGTGCTACCATACCCAGTCTCAGTGGCTCTCTCATTGTGCCCCAGGGACAGGGCCAGCACTGCATGCCAGAGATCAAACTCTGGTCTCAGTGCCTGACTAAACAGATGTTTAATCTGCTGAACTATCTGTCTGGCCTTACTACTGACTTTTCAAATGAGGTCAATCAATTACTCCCCAGTTAATTCATTTCCTGGTCCTACAATTCTCTAATTCTAAGACTGAGGGTGACTTGCAAGCTCATCTTGTGCATGGTTTCTTATCCTCCACTGCTCTGTAGACTGCAAAGCCACTACCCTTATTTACCTTCCTTGTCATTGATACCCTGTCACTTTGTATCCCTGCCAAGAGCATTTCTTCTTAGAGGAAAAATAATGATTGTATTTTGAATTGGCTTCAAGAATTTGGTGTTTTTCCACCTCCATTTTGGATCCTGCAGGCCTCCTGTTTGTCTCCAAGGATAATTCTTCATGTTCTTATCTTCTCCCCATCACTCTTGGAATGTTTAGTAGAGAACTTAGAAGTCGTCAGGAAGCATCTATCAATGTCCTATTCAGCTGATCCTGGCAATGGCTTGATCAATCCTGTCTCTTTTGCTGTAAAGGATTAAGGTATGTACATTTTTATTGTTGAGTTCATGATAGGACAAGAGGTGTATGTAAGCCCTTTAAGACATCTTTATATTGAGTTGGGTCAGATAGTTTATTTTTGGCCTTACTAGAGAGGATGTTGGTTGAAGGAGCATGGTGGTTGTCCTCTGCAACATGCCACTTAATCTGAGGAAATTTGGAAAGGGTAGTCTTTAATTCTGTAAAGTAGAATTTGGCTGGAGTACCAGGATCAATATCTCTCTTTTTGATAAAATAACCAGCGGTCTGTTAATGATCTTGGGAAGTCTGACCAGGAGCCAGACTTATGGAACATTTATTACTTAGTAAAACCCTGGCTGCATAAAATGAATACATGAGCCATTCTTTCCTTAATTGGCTTTGCTTGCCAATCATAATGGCCACTTGGACTGAATGTACAGTCAATAGACTCTGTAATAGGTCTGACTATATCAGATTGGCCTTTTTCACACTATTTTCTTCAAGTACATGGACACAGTGGTATCAAAGTGAATTGCAGTTGCTATTTGGAATTTCCAGGGGGCCTAAACTTCCTTTGTGAATGGTGGAGCCCTTTCGGGAGTCACCTAAACTCTTAGGTGATCAGAAAACTGTGTGGTTTACAGAGACTGTAACTGAAGCCCAGGGAAAAGCTATGGTGTGAGAAGTTTTGGTGCAAGGAAAATGTAGCATACCAGGTAATAACTTACCAAACTATACCCTGTGGGCTTAAATAATTGATGTAATTTCTGAGGCTAGGTAAGTTGCCCAGAGGGTAGCTTAGTATGGATAGAGAAATTCAGTGAACCTTCATAATCCTTTATAGTATCCCATTCACCTTTGAATTTTATTTTGGAGCTGATTCATCTCTAATTTTAAACTTCTAACCTGTGAGCTTCTTGGTAGCATTTTAAAATCACATTACCACCTTAGAAATTCTTTTATAGCCTCAGAATTGTTGATAGTTTTCAGAATTCACTTTTAAAAAGATGTTCTAAATTATGTTTGCGTCCTAATTATTTTCCAAGGAGAAAAGGTTACTGGTTTTGGGTTATATTAATGATCGTTGAAATTTTTAAGAAATTTCTCTACAATTCCTCATTGTTAAGTGTGATTTTAGGAATATGATTTAAAGGACGATAACATGCATGAATACCTGAAATATATATTTGTCATATTTTTTATCTATATGGTGGCCATATATACTTCATATACATGTAATGTATATATACCTTTTGTATTACACATAGATGTATCTATTTGTATAGGTATATGGGGTGATCAAAATATACAGTGAATTTTTAAATGAAAAAAATTACAATATAAGACACATTGCCACTAATCCCCTTCAAACAGTCCCCTTTACTTTTGCCATGATTATGCCCTTGGTCTTGCCACTTTTTTGACAAGATTGGGCACATTCAGGATACTGTGGTCCCAGACAAGCCTTGTCACTTTCTAATGCAGATCTGGAAATCCTCTTTGATGAGTGTCTTCATGAGATGTGATTTAAAATATTATGATGATCACTGGATCCAAGCGCCATCCAACAGAAGGGAAGGACCCTAAGGACACCGCAGTGTGTCCTCAGCCACCTTAGTTACTGGATGTGGTGCTCTGTGCTCAGAACATGCAGGCAGCCACCATGGGGCAGCTAATAATACTCATGGTGGCCAGACGTGGTGGCGCACACCTGTAATCCCAGCACTCAGGAGGCTGAGGCAGGAGGATCGGTGCAAGTTCGAGATCAGCCTGGGCTACAAAAGTGAGCTCAAGGCCAGCCTGAAACTGCATAGTGAGACCCTCTCTCAAAAAGACAAAAAAAAATAATAATACTCATGGTGGAGGACCTCCAGGCTCACTTCCAAAGGTGGCAAGATTGATGGGAAGTCTGAAGTGACACAGAGGAGCTTCAGGAGGTTTAATGGCAATGTGTCCTTTTTGCTCAAAAATTTTTAAACTTAAAAACTCACCTATAGGTGTCAGAGTACGATACACTGAACTCATAATAAATGCTAACTTTTGGAGAGAAATAGAAATTTATATTGAGGAGGGCAACAGAGGAAACATTGTATATGTATAATGTTCTCAAAAGAGCATGACAAAAATATTAGCATTTATTAAAACTGTATAGTAGACACATGTGTTTAAAATATTGGGTGGTTTTTCTTATACTTTTTGTATTTTTAAGAAATTTTTGAAGGAAAATGATTTAAATGACTTTCCCTGAAGTTGTACTCCTACTGAAGTCTTTCTTGTCAGTTTACTTTTATTTTGCTTCTGAAATGCTTGTCCTGTTTTCTTCATTAAAACCCAGAAAACTACTTTGGCATTGTTCAAGAAATGATAAAAATCTCATTTAGATGTGGTTGGGGAAAAAAGCCCTGCTAATTTATCAAAGAATTTATTTTTTTGAAAAAAGCATTAAGTCTGTCCCTCAGACTGTCACTTCATTCTTAAAGGGCTTCTCAAAGTCTTCAGACTCTCCATCTGCTCTTCTAAAAGGAGAACTTCAGACTAGGTTGTTAGACGTGACACAATTAGATCTCAGATGCTCAGTTGCCTGACCATTTGTAAAAGTGTTTTGTGGAAATTAGGAAGCGACCACAGAACTCCGGGCTTCTCTGAGAGTTTTATTTCCTCTTGATTTTATGTGACTTTGGCTTCTGTGTCTATTCCACTTCTTCTATCACCAATATGAATAATTCAAGTTCAAAATCATTTCCCCTATGCCATTGGTAAGTAATCCATGATTAGTTCTCTTTCTCTCCCACTTTCCATGGATCTTTTTGTTGAACTATATATTTTAGAACTAATAGCAATTAGCCCATAGTCAAGCTGTGTGTTTCCCCAAAATATTTGATAGGCTAGAAGATTCAGTGTGAGAAAAATGAGCACATATGTATTTAGTTAGACATATGATAGGTATGAAACCTTGGAGCTGAGCAGTCAGCTGCCTTACCAACAGGATCTCCAGACCACAGAGCTCTGGACCACAATGTTTTTTGATCATAAAACTCAGCTTTGACACTTCAGTCATATGATCAGACTTGATTTATTCCACCTCATATAACATAATGCATAAATCTGATGCTAAATAATTAATTTATTCTCAGAAAGGGAATAGTTTCCTTTTCCTTTTTAAAAAAATGCATTTGGGTGGTGCAGGGTCTCATTATGCAGCTTCGACTTGTGGTCATCTTCCAGCTTTCAATGTCCACAGGGCTGGGATTACAGGTGTGCACCACCACGCCCAGACTCTGGCCAACTCAGCCTGCCCTGGGGGTGGGGATGGTGTGGCATGTGGTGCTGGTGATTGAACCACAGTGCCTGCAATTGCCTAAGCTTGCCTAAGCAGGCACTTTAGTCCACTGAGCTATCTTGCTAGCCCCATGAATCATTTTCTTAATTTTCTCCTTGTAGGGGAGTAACGTAAAAGAAAACATAAACAATGAAATCATAACTAGAGATTTGGTCATGAAGCATCTTCATCTAAGATCAAATTATTTGAATTTCATACACCACTTGTCCAGAGTGCTGACTTCCTTGGAGGATACTGTATATGAAAGACAAGAAAATATGAATCCAGGCTTCTGGGTGTCTTTCCTTCTTTCTTTCTTTTTAAGATTGGCTGTTGTGAACCTGAGTATGACCATGGGTCTATGTTCATACTTTACAGAATGTAGGTAAAGCACTCGGGATACATGTTGAGTCCTGGAATGAGTGGTCTTGCTTATCTTATTAGTGGAGAAAGATTGTTCTGTATAGCCCCATACATTGGTCACCCTTTTACTGGTTGCTTGACAAATACTGGACACTCAAAATGAAGGAAGGAAAGGTTTATTTAGCTCACAGTTTGTGGAGGTTTCAGTCCATATTTGGCTGGCCCAAGGTTGAGTGGAACAGGCCAGAGAGCATCCAGTTCATGGCGATGGAACAGCAACAAAATGTGGCAGAGGCAACCAACCGAACAGGGCAGCAGAGAGCAACAGCTCTCATCTGTCTCTGTCTCTTTTTATATTCCTATCAGGCTCTCTGCCTTAGGATATCCACCCTAGACCACACCCATAGTCCCAGCCCTACCCAGACTGATAATCCCATTAGTACTAAAACACATAATCCCAGTGATTCATGAATCAAGTCTCAATCTATAGAAGTCCCCGCCCAATGACTATACAAGGCTTTGGGGGGACAACTAGACATAAACCATAACACCCCAGCTTGCATTGGACTTGCACTTGGATTTTGCCATTCTAAGTTGCAGGGCCATGTTAGTTACTTAGCACCTTTACAGCTTACTCAGAGAGAAACAGAAAAGAAATTTACTGGTTTTCTAATTTTCTCAGGGTTCAGTGAGACATAGTGGCACTGAGTATGCAGTTAGCTTGGCTTATTTTCAAAAGATAACACAGGCCTTTTGTTTTTTCCAAGATTCAATTACTCATGCAGAAGTTTTAATCTTTGGATAATTATGCTACCCATAGGCCATCATCCACTTTGTCATGTATTTTTTCTTGATAATAAGAACTAACTTTTGTCCTGTAGACTTGTGCACAATAAGCTTGGGCATGTGAACATTTTAGTGAGGTTATCCGAGTATGCCATGATCAGGCAGCACCAGCTCCCAAATACCTCAGTGCTCCCAAAGAGGAAACTTTATAAGCGGTTCACTGAACCAGTGCAAAGAGCGTATATTTATCATTTAAAGTGCAAAGTCCCTCATGAGGTGTTAGTTGGCAGCTTTACTTGGTTAACCTTAAGGTTCGCTTCACTTCTCACTTTTGGTTGTGGCTTGCATACACATCATGGTGCTGGGGCCGTCATCCTGATAACTTCCCAAGAACATGCTAAGCACAAATTCTGTGGATTATCTTCGCAATAAGATTAGACTTCCAACAAGGCTAATGGATTTATTTAATATCATGTAGTTGTTACTATCATAAAACATGACAAATGCTAGGTATTTTATGTGAAAGACCATAATTTTTATTACTATTTACATAGCCAGAGAGATGAATTTATTAGTTTCAAGCAGTTACATGTGCAGATATTTTTTCTGAGCCATATTTATATTTGAATCATCCTGGAGATTGTACATCCATCCATACTTTTCCTTTTCAGTAATGGGAATTGAACTGAAGTCCTTTGCACTGAACTATCTTCCTAGCCTTTTAAAAAACAAACAAACAAACAAACAAATAAACAAACAGCCTAAGATAGGGTCTTGTTAAGTCACTGAGCTGTCCAGGCTTGACTCAAACTTGTGACCTTCCTGGCTTAGCTTCCCAGGATGCTGAGGTTATTGTCAGGTAACACCACATCAAGCTCCATGCAATTTTAAAGAGGAATATTCTAGATAAACCGAGCTGGAAATCATTGAATAGTTTTCTAAACACCTTGGGGAAATGGACCTCCTGCAGCTGTCAGCACCGGCTCTGCTCCAGTAAGTGAGGGTCCTTTAGAAGATGTCAGAAGTGAGACCCTGGCCTTCCCTAAGTCTTGTCACTCAGAAGGATACTTTTTTTTTTTTTTAAATCTAAGATGAAAGCTTTCATTTTATAGAGCAAGAAGATGGTGTGATGCGGCCATCCTGCGGGGGAAGCTGTCTGTCCTCACATTGCCATGCCCACCGCCCATGCCTTTGCCTGTGCCTCTCCCCACAAGCACCCCAGCACTCGTGCTCCCCGCTTCCTACTCGTGGACCTCGTATGTTGCCCTGGCGAATGTCAGTTCTCAAAACGCACTGCACGAACTGGCAGCATGAACGTTGCCCCGCCACTTGTTAGAAGCGAAGCCCCACCCAGGAACACCGAGGCAAACTCTTCACCTTCACAAGCTATTCAGATAGTTTGTGATCTGTGTGATCATTAAGCTTTGAGAAGATTCAGCCTTGAGCACATCTTTGCATCTAGTCCTCAGTGAAATCTGACGAATAAATAATGGGAAACATCGCAGCACTTTGAAGTAGCTAATTAGTTTACTTATTGTGTCTTTGACAAACATTTGTTGAGTAACTATGTTCTACTTACTCCTCAAGCTGGGAGTTGGCAATATAGGAGTAGCCCTAGCAGCATGGAACTATGGTAGAGCAGGCTTAGATACACAAACAAACAACCCCACAACAAACATCAAAATAAAAACACGTGATTTTATTTCAAGCTTGTCCAAGGCTAGAGCCTCTAACTAATTCTATATTTTTATATGCACATCTTTCACTTTTCTCTCAGAATCCACGCACTTTGGGAGAAAACAAAATATGAAACTTGAAATGTTACACCTTTCCCACTTCTTTTCTGTTTCACAGCTGTTCTCCCATGGCAGGTAGGAGCTTTTGGGAGTGGTGCTTTCAACACCATATGGAAAGACAAATAGGCATCCTTATTTTATGTATGTATGTATGTATGTATGTATGTATGTATGTATGTATTTATTAAGGCCAGACTGCAGGAGGCTATCTGAGGTATTCTTTAGTTATTTTCAATGGCTCCATCTCGTCTGCCTTGTTTCAGGACACAGTCTGAAATTGTCCTTGTTTTGGTTTTCTGCTTACTTATTTTATATTTTGGAGCGATGGGAAAGAACAAGCAACCATTGAAACTATCTATTAAACTCAGCCAAGGTTGTTGAAGTTCTGCAGCTATCGACCAGGTACCTTAGAAAATAGCATTGGCAGTAGTATCACGTGATGCGGGCCCCCAGGAGGGCATTACCGCAGGATGTTCTCGGCTCCTGTGAGCGAGGGACTGACTGTGGGGACTTCCAGAATACTCTTGCAGACAGAATGTGACAGAACTAAGTCCTCCATGGAAAGAAAGCAGAAGCTTTTTGGCTGGGGTTTGCTGCTACACTTGGTGGTCAGATTCTCTAGCTCTGGATCAATATCAAATGCTATGAAAAACCTGATTTTGTTATCTTATGGGCATTGCTGGTCACTTCTCTTTGCCTTGAGAGAGAGTTCCAGCACATATTTCAAGATGTTTTTAGTGTTTTTTTGCATGAGATCACATGCTACAGCCTGCCATTATGCTTTTCCCAGAACTGTAAAGTAATATAGTTACTAACAGCAACATCAGTGGGGTTTCCAGGGTTCTGGCTGCTGTTTGGAACACATGGCTGTTTTTAACTTGTACCACTTGTGTCCGCTAGAGCCCTCCTTAGCTGCCTCTGTGCTGACCCAGCAGGCTTTTGCAGTTGGGGGAAGAGCAAGCAGCATTTGCATTGCTTACTCAGCATGTTATTTCTTTTTGGAGCAAAGTATAGCGGCTTCTGGTCAATATCTGAATTGATTTTAGCAGGGTTTTAATGATTTATAAAGTAGCATTTAATTCTATCTGTCTGGCATTGCCTTCTGAAATCAGCTCCTACATGAAATTGTCTGAGACTTCACTGGTCATCCTCAGAAAGAGCACACACAAAATAACCTTAGAAGATTCCTTGTTAATCCTTGCTTATAATCAAAGCTTCCTAGGTGGGCATTTAACTTTTAAAATGCTGAATTTCATATTCATTCTGTTGAAAATTATTTTAACAATTAAAAACATGAATTGTATGAATAAACAGTGGACATGAATCAAAAATATTATAGGACCCTGTGCTTGCCAAGCAGGTGCTTATTCTACTGAGCTATCTCCCTGGCCCTTATTTGTATTTTTGATGCGTGAAAGTCTACAAGTTACAGTGTAACTTCAGAATTTAGGTTATAATCTGTGGTTGACAAGAAGTCAAGCAAAAAGACATTCTACCAGAGAATTAAAGAGATTTTGCAGAAGTGTATTAAATAATGTTACAGTATGACATTGAAGTCAAGCTGCTTCCTCTCTGCTTTACTTTGAAGTTTTGTATAATTTTTTAACCATCTTCTTCTTCCCGCAATTATAAATAGTCTCCAAAGATTTTTCTTTTCTTTTTTTTTTTTTTTTTTTTTTTTTTGTCTTGTACTTTAGAGAAGGGTCTACAGAGTGTTCAGAGTCTCACTACTAGATGGGACTCATAGTGATCCTCCTGTTTATGGCCTCCCAAGAGCTGGGATTACAGGTACGTGCCACCATGCCCAGTCTCAGTTGCAGTCTTAGTGCACCCCAGGGGCAGGGCCAGCACAGCGTGCCTGAGGATCGAACCCCTGGTCCCTGCACATGCTTGCAGGTGCTTTAATCCACTGAGCTATTTGGTCAGCCCCCAAAGATTATTCTTGATCACTAAACACACAGGAAGAATAAATTCTGCTGTTCTGAGATAAGGCAGAATAAATATGGATCAATAAATATGCATTGTATATCTCAAGATATTTAGAAGAATTTGAATGTATTAATTATAATGAAATGACAGAAGTATAAAGTGATGGATGTGCTTATTACCTTGAGTTGCTCAATTCCTGATGGATACATGAGAGCTTTAGACTGTATCTCCTACAAAGGCTAGCAAGTTGTGTGCTGTTCATTCCTTTCATTCAGTGATAAACCATAATTTTTACCAGTAGGTCTCTGTGGCATACAGCAAACATGTATGGAGTTGAGTGGTATCGAGGCCGAGAATTCACTTCAATCTGGTCACCCTTTGGGTTTCCAGTTACCCATATTTTGGTATTTTAAATATTATTCTACATTTTTCTGAGGCTTTCTTCACTTCTCCCTCAATTTTGTCTTCTCTCTTCTTTAGATTGGGAATGGCTGTGGTCCATTTCTGACCTTTTGTGTTTCTTTGTGCTTTACAAAATAAGTATACAGGGCTGGTCAGTAGAATAAGCGCTTGCTTGGCAAGCATAAGGTCCTGAGTTCAATCCCTGGTACCACCAAAAAAGAAAACCAAATTGGGGGGCAGTTTCGGGTTAACTCAGTGGTTTAAGCACCTGCACTAGGAATCCCAGTCAGGCATAGGGGATGGCGGCTCGATCCCCACACCCACCCTTAAAGCAGCCTGAGCCAGGCCTCCCCCCACAAAAAAAAATTACCTCTCATCTTTTTTTTTGTATTACGGCCAGCTCAGCCTGCCCTGAGAGTGGGGCTGGCACAACATGTGATGCCAGGGATTGAACCACAGTCCCTGTGGTTGCCTAAGCTTTCATAAGCAAGTGCTTTAGACTGCTGAACCATCTTGCCAGCTCCCCTCTCATCTTAAAAAAAAAAAAAAGAAAATCAAAATATGTAAAAATAAGTATACACAAAAATGTAGAGAAATAGCTGGATGTGGTGGCGCATGCTTGTAATCCCAGCACTTAGGAGGCTGAGGCAGGAGGATCAGTGTGAATTCGGGACCAGCCTGGGCTACAAAAGTGAGCTCAAGTCCAGCCTGAACTGCATAGCGAGACCCTGTCTCAAAAAAAGATTAAAAAAAATGTAGAGAAAGGCAGAGGAAAGTTACTCTAATGAGCTATGGAATTTCTGTTACACAAGAAGCTAACAAAAAGTATAAAGACTATCACTTCGATGTATCTTATTAAGAGCAGATTAACTGCTCTAAAAACAGTTTTTCATTTTAACAGAAACCTAATTCTTAGCCTTTTACTAAAGTATGATATATTTAATGAATGTATTAAACTAAGCATGGTTTTCTCTTTTTAAATGTCTTATTTGTTCTTCTCTGTTGCATTACTTGCATGCGTAGGACCAAACATTAGAGACGAAAGCAAATACCTTTAGCTTTCTGTAGCCTTCTATGACTGTCGATATGCATTTAAAGTTGGTCCTTCAATATTCCTTTCTGAATTTGAAATAGACACTTTATTTTAAAGCAAAGTAACTCTTCTTTTACTTTGAGGGAAACCCCTCCCTATATTCCACTTTCTTGCACATACATTTCTACAACTCTTCATTGGATCAGCAACTCCTTTCTATCAAAGAAAGTCTGGAGCTAGACATCACACGTTTATCTCAAATGTCCCCACAAGCTCATGTCCTGGAAGCTTGATCCCAGTGGAAGGCAGTGTTGGGAGGTGGTAGAGACTCTAGGAGCAGGAGTGGGGGGTGGGGACCGGGGAAGGCATCAGGTCGTAGAAGCACAGTGTGCAAGAGTCGGTGCCGTACCTGTTCCCGTCTGCTCCCTGGCTCTGCTTCCTGCCTGCCAGGAGGTGAATAGCTTGCTTCTATCTCATCTGCTGCCAGGATGGCTTTCCCCCACCCCAGGTTGAAAAACAATGAGGCCATCTAACCATGTGCTGAAGCTCCCTAAACTGTGAGCTAAAACACACCTTTCCTGCTTTAAGTTGATTTTCTTGGTATTTTGTCACAGCAACAAAAAGCTAACGGTTGGTAATTGTGACCCGCATGTCATTTGAAAGCATTTTATAGACTGTGAGCTTCCGTGAGTGTGTCTAGCTTTTAAGTTACAAATGCCTCTCTGTATTCTTTCATTTAAAAATATGATTTTTTGAGCTGGTGTATGTTTGCAATATATAATGTTTACATTCATTTTAGGGAACCGGTGCAAATGTATTATATTTTGATCATTTTTAATGTTGCAGCCCATCATCCTGTTCCTCTGTTGTCTTCTAAAGCAGCACAATCTTGACTACATTGGCCAGAGTTCAAAGGCAAAGCCTCTCTGCAATGTACAAATGCAGAAAAAAAAAGCATGGAGCCAGTGCTGTCACACATTGCTTAGTTCCATCTACCTAAGAGCCTGAGGCAGGAGTATCAGTTGGGTACCAGCCTGAACAACATGCCAAGACTATATATATATATATATGTTTAAGAAATGTGTAGGCATCCAATAATTACCAAATAACTCAACTTAATATCAGCTGTGGCTGTGGAGATAGCTCAGTGGTCTTAGCAGCTGCCTGGCAAGTACAAGGACCCAGGTTCAATTGCTAGCATATTGTGTAGGCCCCAGAAAGCAGGTGCAGTGTGCTGGCCACCGAAACCAGGCATGATGGTGCACACCTATAATCCAAATGCTGGAGAGATGGAGACAGGAGGAGCACCATGGGTATGAGCTGCCTAGAGAGACGCTGTACCAAATAGATGATGAAAGAAGACAGCAGCTTGGTGCTATAAGTTAAAAATAACTTTGGAAAACAAGTTTTACTTGATATTTGACAAATAATTTTATTATTACAAAATTTGTATCAGAATTGTAATTCTATCTGGTTGAACATACAGTTTTTGTTTTTTTTTTTTTTTGAGCTGGGGATTGAACTCAGAACTCAGGACCTTGCACTTACCAGGCAGGCACTTGTGCCCCTGAGCTATCTCCCCAGCCCCCCTAACATTTAGTTTTAAATTCTCATTTTAAGACTACGTGATTAGCCTTGCAGAACACAAGGCCTCTAAAAATTAGTTCAGACTCAGAATTGTTCCTCTCCATGGAAATCTTTAGTAAAAGGTGAAAGATTTATGTGATCTGAAGAGAAACCAGAGTATGAACATATAATTTTGTATGTTTTTCCAATCTAAAATTTGAAAGAAAGTCATAGTAACCCTACCTAAACTTAGAATCCAGTCTAAAAATTCTGGATGCATCAGATTCTCAGTTCCTTAGTGAGATACAAAGACAGCCTTTATTTATTTATTATGATTATGATTATTTTTTTGTGGAAACGGGGACTGAATTCAGGACCTTGTGCTTGCCAGGCAAACACTTATTCCACTGAGCTATCTCCCCAGCCCTAAAACAGCCTTAGTGTACACTAATTTTTTTTTCTTCAAAAAGACACATTTATTCAGCATCAAGACCAGACTATTACATTAGGCAATCAACAGCGTGGGTGCAAAAAATGGTTTACATTAAAACCTTTTGTTGGAATGCTTTACACTTTCCACAGAACAGAAACTAAAATAATCTGTTACACAATTAGTCACAAATACAGTCCTTGAGTTTTTTGTCCATAGGCATGAGTATTGCCTAAAACATGTCTTCTTTGTAGCAGCTAGGCCCTGCCACCACTGTGCTTGGCTGAGTTCACAAATCTGTTGTAACCCGTAGCTTCCCTGTCACATCTCTGGCTCTCCTCTCCTGCTAAACTTCGTTTCCTAGAAGTGTTTGAAAGCTTCTGCCACTTCCATAGCTACTCCTGCTGCTGGAGCCACCATAGCCACATTGATTTTGTGGTTGAGTAAAATATTGGCCTCCACCACCATAGGGCCCAGAGCTTCTGCCTCCAAAGTTTCCTTCTTTCATGGGTACAATATTTGAAGACTGACTGTTGTAATTTAAGGTACACTAAATTGAAGAAATTAATAATGAGACACAAAGGACCTTTTGAAGGAAATGATGAAAATCTAGTCTGATTGGTACAGTGATAATCACTTTTTAAACATTTTTGTCTCTGTCAACGTATGTTTACAGTACATAGTGATTACGTATGCAGTGCATTTTAATTCTTTTTATATTCACATCCCTCTTCACTGTTCCTGCTTCTTCCATCTCTTGGTTCTCATTGACCACATACATTTAGATTCTTAAATAAAAATCCATCTGAGTGAGCAGTTTTTGTGAAACTTTTTTCTAAAGCTAGCACACTTAGAGCAACTCCAAGTTCAATTTATTTTATAAGAGCTCTGAAAATATTAAATTCATGCAAGGTCTTACTGGTCTCCATAAGCAAAGAATCCTTAAGAGGTTCCATAGTTTAATGTATTAATATCCTCCAGTGGTAGAAAATCTAGTTGATACTCACAGTCAGAGGCTATATATTTTTTGCATTACAGACACAGCGACATGCAGAAAGCTTATAGCTTCAATTCTACATTCACAGACACAGGCCTGAAGTAAACAGAGTCACAGAAACCCATTAGTCCGGATCTCAGAATGATTTTCTTTGTTGCAGAGAGCATAATGCCTTTTCTGAATGGATGGCTTCACAAATATAAAAAGTAACAACCAAAAAGTCAAACAATCTAGATTATCTGTCACCTGTTACCTGACAAAGAGCAGGTCTCCACAGCACAGACAGATTCCCAAAGGTTATTTCCTAAAACTGATTTTCTTAGCATTGCTTGTAACAGTGGGGAATAATTTCTCCCAAGGCTCAAACACCAGCCCTGTACATCCACATGGTGATCATAGCCCAACCTAAAGGTCCCTGTTTACTAAACTCTGCCAGGAAAAGCTTTCGCCTAATCCACGAGTCAGAAAAAAATACAGACAGCACAACAAATTTGGGCAAAGAACCAGAAGCAAAAAGAAAAACGTAAACTCAGAAGAAGGGAAAATAAAATTGTAGTGAAGGAAATTTTTATTTGCCTTCGAGATGAAGCAAAAAGAGTGGGGCCCAGGAAGTGATGTTCTGAGGAGGGACCAGCGGCTGAAGTGCACTTGGACAATACAATAAACTCCAGCAGAAGAGTTTGTAGCGTCTTTTTTTTTTTTTTAAAGTTAAAAACACAACTATCATACACATACATGGTAAAATTCTAAAATAAAAAGATTTCTTTAACTCAGACGGACTCAAGTAGAAGAGAAAAACTGTTTTACAGAATTAGAGGCACTCAGATTGGCATAGTCAGCCACGGAACGTATGACCATTCTTGCTAAATCATGGAAAAAGCAAGCTACATTGCAAAGAACAATAAAGTCATAAGACTGATTTTTCTCTTAGAAATAATCTCTTAAGAAAAATATTGGGCTGGGGAGGTAGCTCAATAGAATAAGTGCTTGCCTTGGAAGAGGAAGGTCCTGAGTTCAATACTGGAAAAAAAATCAACAAAATATATGTATCTTCATAAAGTATAAGGCTGTAATGACTAATATCAATCTAAGATTTTTTTGGCACAGGGACTCAAACTCAAGACCTTGTGCTTGCCAGGCAGGCACTTGTGCCACTGAGCTATATCCTCAGCCCTTGTAATGTGTTGTAAATAACATCAAAGGTGTATTTCCTTAGAAAATAAACCTTGGAGAGATCTGTGTGCCAATATGTACATGAAAAATAGTTCTATTGGGTAGAAGGAAGGCCAAGGAGGGACAATGACAAGGTGAATGTGATCAAAGTAGGTTACATGCAACTCTGAGTACATGAAAAGGAAACCTATTATTCTGCACGAACTATTTTTTTTTTTACTATTCCAAGTTTGAATTTTATTGGAAATTACTTGCTTTTTATTTTATTTTTTATTAATTTTAATGAGAAAGAAATAGTAATGAGACAGTTTCAAAACAGGTTAGTAGGACAGTTACAATAATTGAAACATTGCATATTGTTGTCTTCCTGTGTAGTTGTTTTTTCATGTTCTATAGGGATTTTAAGTTTAGAATACCAACAATTGTTGGAAAACACCTGTTCCATGTTATGTCTAAGGCATTTGATATTCAGACAGATAGTAATGTTAAGCTCAACTGCCTCTGTTATAGGGTAATAATATCATTAAGCTTCTCTTCTGGATGGTTGAAAACTTAAGTTTTCAGACCAAAAAATTAGAGCAAAAGGACAACAAGGATAGCCAATAGTTTGGCCCTAAACCTTCAAGGCCAGGGAGGACTCAAGACATGAGAACCTGTATTGTAGCATCCTGTCACTCAGTGGTGTCCCTTATTTTCTGTTCAAGGAGATTATGGGGCCACAGAGGAATGTATGAGCTGATTTTGAAAAAACAATTCTGCCATTTCTTGCCTTATCTTCAAGTATTTGATTTTTTTCTGAACAGTTCTAACATTTTTAGCCCTTAAAACATTAACCAGCATTTCTCAGTAGCAGAAGCTTCAATAACATTTACCAGCCTCATCATAGGGTAGCATATTGCTTTGTCCTTGAGATCCTAAATAAACCTAGGAAAGCTACTTAATGCTTCTTCAGTTGTATGTATGTTACTTTGTTGCCAGGTGTCATGGTACACTTTGAGAAACTGTGGTTGAAGGATCACAAGTTCAAGGCTAGTCTGGGCAACTTGGTGAAATGTTATTTAAAATAAAATGAGGATATAGCTCATTTGGCAGGCCTTGGGTTCAGTTTCTAGAACTGCAAACAACAACAACAACAAAAAACAAACAAAGCAAGGGACAGCCACAAAAGAATAGTCCTTGCCTCACATTTTGCAAGGTCCTGTGTTTGATCCTCATAACATTTGGGGAAAAATAGAGTTAGTGTCCACAAGAAGTGTCTTTAAAAAGGAGACCAGAGAAGCAACTCATACAGTTTCTGCTGTGTGAGAATACAAAAGGAAGTAGCCTTTTGGGGCTAGGAGGGGGGCTGCTCCAATGTCCTAACCCCATTGTCACCTTAATTTCATACTCCCAACTTCTTGGACAATGACACTAAATCTGTGTTGTTTATCAGTTACACAGCCAGAATGGTATTTCATTCTATCAGCTCAACTGGAGTAAGGCAGGGACTGTCATGAAATACTTTTTACTCTTAAGAAAAATACTCTTCAGCAAGGACTTGGGGTTTGATCTCCAGTACTGCTGTGCTGTCCTCACCCCTAGGGCATGCTGAAACTGCGACTGAGACTGACTGACAGACTGGATGTGGTGGCGCACACCTGTAATCCCAGCTCTTGTGAGGCTGTAAACAGGCGGATCACTACGAGTTCAATTTAGCAGTGAGACACTGAGCACCCTGTAGACCTTCCCTAAAATCCAAAAAAAAAAAAAAAAAAAAAAGGTAGTTTAGTAAACTGATAGAGATAGATTATCAAGGATACGGGACTGGGGAGCTAGGTCATTGGAATAAGTGCTTGCCTGGCAAGTGTAGGTTCCTGAGTTCAGTCCCTGGTACTGCAAAGAAGAAAAAACTTATACTTTGTAGATTATCAAGGGTATGGAGCTTAATAAGATACACATATCTTCCAGGTAATATGAATTAAAAATGTAAAATTTTCTGCAACAGAAGAAACTTTGTTTTTCTGAGCTGAAAAGTATGAAAAATGAACAGAAATGACAAATATTTCTATGAAAAAAGATGAAAGAAATATCTCAGTTGTATTAAAATACAACAATTTTTATATAAAATAGAACTTTCAAAGCAAAGAAATGAAAGTATTTATCAGGTAAATATCAACTAGACATAATTTTAATATCAGACAAAGAGAATTCAAGACTGAAGTGATAAAAACGAAAACATAAAAATGTGGAATAAATATCATAGATATTTAGCAACATTGACTCAAAATATGCAAAGCATCAACTGACAGATTTACAGAAAAATGACTAAATAATCATAATTGGAAATTGTAGTTTACTTTTCCCAGACATTAATAAAGAGAAAAATAAACATTGAAGTGTGGAAATTTGAATATGTAAGTTTGTACACATAGACAAAAAGCATTTTTTTTGTATTTAAAATATGTACATATCTGTATAAAATTTTGAATATTGAAACATGTAAATTTGAAATGAATATTTTATATATATCATATGCATTACTTAATGTAACTATACATATCACACAGATTTCTTCAGTAAGTAGAAAAGCAGACATTTAAAAAATGCAAAGAATATTCACAAAAATATGAATCATAAAGGAAATTTTAATAAATTAAAAAAAATCAAGTTCACATTGACCATACCCTCAGTCTACAAATCTGTAGCAAAAGATCATGAAAAGAAATCCAAATAGCTGAAAAATTGATTTTACTGTGAAAACCTTTATAGCAAATAATATTTTAAAAATTAAAAAATGATCAGAATTTTAAAAATAATGAAACTTTATCCAATAAAAAGTGTATTAAAATTGAAAATATATTTTTAGGAAGCTTTTATCAAAAGCAAATGAGATGTACACTTGGCTAAAGAAATTTGAAAAATACTCACAGAATTTAAACAGAGAGCTAACAGGGAAGAAAATAAAAAGAATTGGAGCAGAAATCAATGAAATAGGTGACAGAAATAGAGATTAACAAAACCCAAAGTTGTTTTTAGGAGAAGTTTAATAAGGGGATAAGTCTTTGGCAAAAATGCTCAAAGGCATAAAAGCTAAGCTGCAAATAGGCAAATGAAAATGAGGTCTTTAAAGCTAAACAGTTAAAAATATCAACAGCAAGGAAATTTGATAATGTAGCATGGATATATTTCTGAAAAAAATAGAAAATGTCAGAATTGAACAAGAAAACATAAAATAATAACTATGGAAAATAGAAGCAGAAATTCTGTGTCTTTGCTCCAAAAATATTCTAGCCCAGACAATGTTTTTCTTTTAACCAGGGATTGAACTCAGGACCTTGTGCCTGCCAGGCAGGCACTTAAGCCTCTGAGCTAACTCCTTTGTCTAGCCCAGACAATTTTATGGGTGACTTTTGCCAAAAGTTTTTAATTTTTTTTTTTAATGTATTTAGTACAGGATCTACAGGGTCTCACTATGTAGATCATACTCATAGTGATCCTCCCATTTTCAGGCTCCCAAGCACTGGGATTACAGGCCTTGGCCACCATGCCCAGTCTTAGTTTCCCCCACAGCATGCCCTGGGTGGGGGCAAGGCTGGCATTGCATACTGGGATTGAATCTGTCCAATCTGCCTAAGCAGGCACTTTAATTTGTTGAGCTATCTGGCGAGCCCCCCCAACCCCCAATTTTTTTTTTGTCTTTTTGAGATAGGGTCTCGCTATGCAGTTGAGGCTGGCCTTGAGCTCACTTTTGTAGCCCAGGCTGGTCTCAAACTCGCACCAATCCTCCTGCCCTCAGCCTCCTGAGTGCTGGGATTACAGGCGTGAGCCACCACGCCCAGCTCCCCAAAATTTAAGTTTCTGATGAACTTCGTCTTATTGATACATAACAGAATAGAATTTATAGCAAGTTAACTTATTTTATACAATTAGAATAAATGATGGACCATAATGTTATGTAAATGAGGTGTGCTATATATATCACATTGTTTTTGTAACAGGTTAAACTAGAGTAAAAAAGAGCAAAACAAAAGATGGATAATGGGGAGTAGGAAGAGAGATCATTCTCAGAGTACGGGGGATCAAGAAACGGAGGTAGAGGGCGGGAAGGAATGACAAATGAAGAAAAGATTTGGGGTGTGTTATATGCATGTGCTAACTCCCCACAAGTGGAAAAGCTATGTACTGCAAACATTTGTGGAAGAAAAAAGGAGGCAGTCCATGGGATGGGTGGAGGGGACTTAGATAAAGCTTTATTATCTCACATGCTAACCCTATGATCTCTTATCAACATACCTAATTACGGTAAGGTTTTCAGTAAAATTTACATTTTTAATTTCTTTTTAATTTTTTATTATTTTTTAATAAGAAATAACAATATGACAGTTTCAAAACACTTAGTAGTACATTCACAATAATTGATGCAATGCATAGTGTTGTCCTCATAGTAGTTACACAGAGCCCATGGTATAGATGTGAGTATATCTTTATATTGACACATTCATGCTCCACTTATTGTTTGAAGGTGAATGTAAACATCCTAAGTGATATACTAGTTTGTTGGAGCCTATAATGCCTTGACTATCTTACATATCCTAGGAATGATAGAATAATTTAATGTCAGAAAAGCAAACAATGTAATTTATCCCATAAATAGAACAACGAATAACCATCTTAATGAATACCGAAAGATACATGCATATATATATATATATATATATATATATATATATATGTATAGATGTAATTTTAAAATTGTATAAAACTAAGAATGGAAGATTTTCTGTAGTTTGATAAATGGTATCCTGATGACCTTTAGAAAATAGAACTATTAGAGAAATTCAGCTACATAGCCATTATGGTCAAGACCAAGACAGAGTCTCCACTATCAGTACCTGTGTGAAACATGTTTTGAGAAGCTGTGCCCAGTGCTCTAAGACAAAAGAAGATATCTAAGGTTTGATACAAGTTTTTTTTTTTTTTTTTTTTCAAGTGATATGATGATCTTCACAGAAAACCTAACAGGACCAATAAAAGTGCTATAAGAAATCATGCTAATGTATTAGCTACTTTCATGTTACAGGGACAAAATATCTGACATCCACCACTTCAACGGGGAAAGACTGACATTGGATTACTATTTCATTGGATTCAGCCCACAGGTAGCTGGCTGTAAAGCTGAAATGACATAGAAAGACAGAATGGCAGAGGAAATCTGGTACCTTATGGTACCAGGAAGGAGAGGAGGGAGGCGTCAGAGATGAGAACACACCCCTTCATAGTCACACCCCCAGTGACCTTTGGAGCAGACTGCACCACTGAGAATGAGCCTTTGGAAGGCATTTTAGTTCTACACCATTATGTTCTGGGCTCACACGGAGGTAACATGCATGTAGTCCACCTCTAAGAGCTGCCAAAGTATCAACAGTCCCAGCATGATTGAGAAGTGCAAATGAAGAATGTCCTCTGAGACCTAAGGCAAACTCTTAGATGTGAGCCCCTGTATAAATAAGAAAGTATGCTAGAAACTTCCAACATAGAATGGCACAGGGGAAACTTTCGTATTCCTAGAGGAAAAATGGTGCAACAGAAAGAAATCAGGGAAAGGAGGGGTAGAAATCCACAAGGACAACATTATATTTTGTAGCTCCATGTTCAGCACCCTACTGTAAAGTTGTGACAAGATATGAGCTTCAAATGTTTGGGCAGTGCTGGCCCCATGGCCTTGCTGGTTGCAGCCCACATTGCCTCTCTCATGGGCTGCCTCTGTTTGCTGCCTGTGTATTTCCTCAACAGACAGTCCATGTTCCTGGAGCTTCAAATTCCTGGGGTCTGGGGTCTGTTACACTTTTAGCTTCACTCTGATAGCTTCACACACTGCTCTTTCATGCTCACGTTACTTGACCTTTTGGGCCTTCTTCTGAAATCTGACTGGAAGTCTCAGGGACTTGATAGCTTTTGCATTCTGCATGCCTGAAAAACCAGCATTAAGATAGGCTACCAGTTTGAGCAGAAGTGGGGCCTCCTTGGATCATGGCTGCAGCAGTCTCTGCCTGCTGGAATAGCAAAGCACAGGAAATGAATTGATGGAATCAATTCCTTAGATGGTCTTTCCTGTAGGAGTTTCATGGAGCTTTGAGCCCATGAAATGTGGGGTCTCATAAATTCTGAGAGATCTTCAACCAAGTTTGCTATTGTCTTGATGAAAAGCATTTGGCTTCTTCTCAATGCTAATCCTTTAAGCAATCACATTATTATTTGCTCCAACTTTTAGATACTTCCTTTTTGGGCAATTTTCATATCATCTAGCCCTGCCATTTGCTCCTGGTTCTCAATATAAATCTGACTGAAAGCCATCTGCAATATCCATGACACTGCCTGAATGTTGGGATGCTTTGAAATTTCATGCACAAGGAAATTAATTAATCAACTAACCTTAATGTCAGTTTCCTTACAGTCTCAGAGATGTTATACAATTTTTCTGCCAGAGTGTAAAGTATATTACTCTAGTCCACTGCCAATAGATTTTTTATTCCCAACTGAAACTGCATGGGCATTGATTTACTGCTCAAATTTCTCTCAGCATTCAGGGATTCTGGACTCTGACTAGTGTCACAATTCAAGTACTGGTTCTAACATTGTAGAGCTTTACTACCCTTCATCCTCAAACTTTTTCAAATTCCTCCAAAGGCTGCTGATTCACCTGGTCAAGAACAGCCACAACACTAGCCCCACTTCTGGTACCAAATTTATGGGTTGTTTACTTTCCCATCACTGAGACAAAAATCTTCAAAACTCAAGGCTTGAAGAAGAAAGATTTATTTTGAATCACAGAAAAGCATGGCAGAATGGTATGGTGGAAAAAGCCATTTGCCATATAGAAGTCAGGAAACATGGAGAAGATGACTATATGATGACTGCAAGGGACTAGAATTCACCCTTCTATCATGGCCTTCATGACCCACTGCTTTGAAACAGGTCCCACTTCTGAATGTGAGCCTTTTTGGGGAAATTTTAGGTCTAAATTATACAAGCTAGCAGAGAGTCTAGCAAATTTTCCAGATAAAAGTTTTAACAACCACACCTGTAATCCTAGCACTTGGGAGGCTGAGGCAGGAGGTTCGGTGCGAGTTCGAGACCAGCCTGGGGTACAAAAAGTGAGCTCAAGGCCAGCCTGAGCTGCATAGCGAGACCCTGTCTCAAAAAGACAAAAAAAAAAAAAAAAATTAACAGTATTTACATCAGCAAAAACAACTACAATTTTAAAACATATGATTTAACATTTGCATTACAACAGAAACATGCTATATGTAGAAGTGAAACTATGAAAGAATGCAAAAAGATTTAGTATAGACCATTTCACAACAGATGAAATAATATTTGGTATTGTTGGATGGGTGTTGTACTAGTCACTTTTCTCATTGCTGAGATACAATACATTTAAAGTTAAAGGAAGTGTATTTGGGCTCACAGTGTGTAGAGGTTTTAGTCTATCATCAGCTCCAAGGGAGGATGGAATGGTTCAGGGCTATCACAGGATGAGGAACAGTCCATGGTGGGCAGAAGGTAGCAAAAGTAACAAGCAGCAAGTGGCAGCAGCATTCAGCTTTCTGTCTTATATGTTCTACACATGTGTCAGGCTCTACATCCTTAGGGCAGGTAGAATTCACATCCACGATGGGCCTTCCCATTAGCCACACTCAAAACTATGCTACACCAATCAATGGACTAATTTAACAATCACGCACACTTAATACCAGCATCACGCACTCTAGATACAGCCACCTCTGAAGAAAGTCCCACCTATGACCAAATGAGGCTTTGTGGGGACATCAGCCATAACAGCCATCATAGATATTGAAGACTTACCAAAGTAAAGCTGTCACATCTTTTATACAGATTTAATGATGGATTCTGGCAGTATTTCTGAGGTACTTGCTGAATCTATTCTAAATAATACAATAATAATAGAAGGTTACATTCCATTTGAAATAGAACAAATAAAGATTCTTGACCTAGAAGATATCATTGCTGAGACAAAATAGCCAGTGCCCAAAATTGAGCAAGGAAAGGTTTATTTAGCTCACAGTTCATGGGACTTTCAGTTCATGATCAGCTCTCACCAAAGCAGGGTGGTAGGGGTTCAATAGTTCAAGGCTGAAGATAGTAGTGACAGTAACAAGCACAAAAGGGGGAGAGTAAGCCTCTGTCTATCTATCTATCTATCTATCTATCTATCTATCTATCTATCTATCTATCTATCATCTATCTAATTTACTTATTTAGTACAGGGTTTTGCAACCCTATGGACTTGTAGTGATCCTCCCCAGCCCTGAGATGCAGATGTTGAGCCACCAGACCTACTTTTGGGCCAATACTGTATGCCCAGGATTCTGGAGCTGGTATGGCTTGCAGTACTAAGGATTGAACCCAGGTCCTTGTGCTTGCTAGGCAGGCACTTAGACCACAGAGCTGTCCTCCAGGCCCTGCCTCCATTAAATTATAAGTAGGCCACCTACCTCTGGTGACTGTAGCACTCACACCATCTCCCTGCCCTCCTCTTGTACAGGATGAGGACGCTGACAAAGTGAGGACCTGGCTCCTTACAGAGTCACTGAGTTAAACTTCTGAATTTCTTAATTTGACACAATGTATCAACCAATACATGTACCTATTGAAAATTGAAGTTTGATTTGACTCAAAATAACTGAATTGATCAGTGGAATGTAAAACTGCAGAAAGATATTCACATAAGAAACTTGATACTCAACATATACCATGGCATTAATGGGAAAAATATGAAATTTTGGGTACAAAAATTATTGCTGATTAGTTCTTTAAAGCTAGGAAAATGTTTCTAGATCCTTATTTTAATTTCATGTACAAGCAGATTTTTGTCTACGCTTCCTTTTCATGTGTAAGTCCTGAGGTTCAATGCTCAGCGTAGAAAATGAAACAAAACAAATATCCCAATAGCATCTAGATGCGTGAATCTAAGACAGAAATTTAAAGATGCTATATAGATACAGAAGTAATGGAATAAAGCTCAGGAATGTATTTCCCCCTATGACGTAAGTGTGGAGAAGATTTAAATGTACAAGCTGGATAGTACAAATGTAGTGGAATTCACTCTGTAGTTTGCACAAGTGTCCCCAAAAGGCCCGCGTGTAAAGGCCTGGCCTCTAGCCATGGCACTGTTAAGAGATGGTGGCCCCTTGGAGCGGGAGAGCCTACTAGACTGCCTTGCCCCTGCTGGGCCATGGTGTGAATCCACTTCCTTTCCACCTCTCTTTTGCATCCTGGCCATGGAATGAATGATTTTCCATGCACACCTGCCATGACATACTGCTTTGTCATAGACCAAAAGCAGCAGTCAAACAATCACAGAAAGAAACCTTGGACATGATCAACCAAAAGTAATCATTCCCTTTTGGGCACTGGGGGATGAAATCTTGCTATGTTACCCATGCTGGCCTTAAATTCCTAAGCTTGAGGGGTTCCATCTCATCCTCCACAGGGGCTGGTGCTACAAGCACATGCCACTGCATGCTGCTTGCTTTGATCTTTTAAAATTAACTCCGTGGGTATTTTGTTATAGTAGCAGAAAGCTAACAGAGTCACTATCTTAAAATTATGAACTTTTGTTCAGTATATGCTGTTGCAGACAATACTGACAGATGACAGAATGGAAAATATGTTCCATCTTAAACTGACAAAATTTCAATACACTCATGTAGAGAGAACTCCTAAAAGGAAAAAAAATTAAGTTTATAGAAAAAAAAAGAAACAAATAAGCATTTGATAGCCAATGTATTCTATAATACTAGCAGGTTTGTGAACAACTCTAAAATTTAAGATCTGCTCATTAAAATAACAAAACTGGGTAGTGCATCTTGGTTATTGCAGCATTCTGAGGCTGAGGCAACTGGGAAACTTAGCAAAAATTTCAAAATTAAAAAAGAAAAGAGTAATGGAAGTAGCTCAGTGTGATGGTCATGGGTTCAGTCACAGTAATTATCATGACCATCACCACCACCACCACCACCATAAACCAGTGATGATACACTACTTTATGTTTACCAGGAAATAGAGTTAAAAAGACAGACAAGCATCAAGTGTTGGCAAAAGTGAGAGGAGACAGGAATTCCCTCTTAGTGCTAATGGGAATACGCTGGGCACAGAAATTGTGGACAGCAGTCTAGCAGTGTTTGGTGACATGTGCATATATCCTGTGACTCATTATCCAACTCTTGAGGTATTGTACGAAGATTTATAAGAGCACGTTGAAGAAAAGTTTTGATGCTATTTGTGTTAGCCAAGGTTGTAGTAACCCATCCATGCTAGACTCAATGACTGTTCCCCAGCCTACATTCCTTTTTGTTTGTTTGTTACTTTGTGGCTGGTTCAGCTTGTCCTGGAGGTGAAGCTGGTGCAGCATGTGGTGCCAGGGATAGAACCACCATCTCTGTGGTTGCCTAAGTTTGCCTAAGCAGACTCTTTAGACTGCTGAGCAGTCTCACTGGCTTCCCAGTTTACGTTCTTCAGTGTAAAATAGTATGGCAATCCCTTTGCCAGGCTTAAGCTAGGTGGGGGCGTATATCTTCCCTTTGAGTTAGACAGTGTATCCCTAGAAAGTTTATTTGTAGCCTCCAGAAACAACTAAAGTGTCCCCTGATAGGTGAATGGTTAAACAAATTGTAGTGCCTTTACATCAGAAGATGTAATTCTACAATCAAGGGACAAATGATTGATGTATACAACCTTGATGAATGTCTAGAAAATTACGGTGAGTAAAATAAACCAGTGCTCAAATACACGTTCTGTATGATTCCATTTACATAAGATATTCAAATGACAAAATTACTGAAATGAAGAAGAGGTTAGTAGCCGGTGGCTTAAGGAGGAGGTGTGAACAGCAGGGAAAGATTGCAAGTGAGCAACAAGTGGGACCCTTGTGGTGACGGGAGCACCTTTCTTCCTGGTTGTGTCGTTGTCCAGAACCCGATTGTGATACTGAATTTTGGCAGTCTTACTAAGATGTTTATACTGGGGGAAATGGGTAAAAGGGTCCCTCTGTATTCATCCTTCCAACTTCATATGAATCTACAATTTTCTCAGATAAAAGTTTCTTTCAAATGTATATTCAAGGCCGGCCTGATAGCGCAGCTGACTGTAAAGTGCCTGCTTAGGCAAGAGCAGGGACCGGGGTTTGATCTCCCATGTACTGTGCCGCCCTGCCCCAGGAAGCACTGAGACTGACTGGGAGTGATGGCGCATGCCTGTAATCCCAGCGCGTGGGAAGCTGCAAACAGGCGGAGGATAGCTACGAGACCCTGTACTAAGAAAGAAAGAAAGAAAAAAAAAACTACATTCAGATTTCTCAGCTGGCAGCAATAGCATATACCCAGTCCAGTCCAAGCCCCATAGTGAGTTCCAGGGCAAGGGCAACCTGTATTATACAGGAAGACCAAAAGACCGTGTCTGCAAAACACAAAACAACAAAACAAAAGCTTCTTGTATTTGGAGGAATAGGGGTGAATGGGACATACAAATTAAAGGTAAAGGGCTGGGAAGATGGCTTGGTGGTCTACGTGCCTCCCCAGCAAGCACAAGGTCCCATGTTCAGTCCCAAGTACTGCGTGCTGTGCAGGCCCTGGAACTCCGGACATGCAGTGCGGGCCCTGAAACCCGGCGTGGTGGTGCTCGCCTGCAATCCCAGTGTTGGATAGGCTGAGCCAAGACGATCACGAGGAATCTGAACTGTATAGCGAGACTCTGTAACAAATAAATGCATATATACAAATTTTAAGAGAGAAATTAAGAGGAAAATAGAGAAAACAATGATCAGACTGTAATTGGAGTGACTAGAAGTACATTTTAGTTTGTGAGGCTGATATTGATGATCACAGTGCCATGCAGTAGCGGAACTTTTGGGGCGGAACTTGTGTTTCATCTCCCCAGAGCATACATCTGCCACCTTCTCTGTGGCCCTGGAGGCTGACTCTGGGGGTGGCGTTCACAGGCTTCAGTGCTTCTAGTTGGATTGGTTCTAGTTGGATGTGAACAGTGCGTGCGATGAACAGGGGCTGACAGGGAGGCAGAACAGTGAGGCTGGGGCGCTCATTGCCCAGGCTTTTTCCCTATCCGGCAGTAGTGAGCTATTTATGCCTTTAGTGAAGGCCGCATGCTCTTTGTGCCATTTGCTCCAGGCCATATCCTGCCGGTGTTTGCTTCCTTCCCTTGCTTTTTCAGACCTGGGGACAATAACAGCTTGCTGCTGTTACTAACTTTGGGGGCCTCCACCGCCCGTGATCCCTTCCTAAACGATTGTAAGACTTTCTTTATTAATCTCTTCTCATTTACCCACTTAAGCGTGCCATCTGTTCCCTGCTGGGACTCTGACTGATATAGAAGTTCTTTAGCCCAGTGTTCCTCCAAATGCGAAGCCTGTGCTGTAAGAGGAGGTCACTATGTTGGGTGTCAGCCTATTCTGTTTCTTCTCATTGGTTCATGCAGTCTTTTCCCTGCCAACGCTATTTTTGTGTTTCTCATTTCTTTTGTATAAGTCCTTCAAAACTTGGAGCAGTTAGTGCTCTTTATGCTACTTTGAATTTTTTGAAGACATTTGCTTTCTTCCTCATTGGGAATTACTTGACATTGCATAGCCCCACTTCTGTGTTCTGGAACTTTACATTTCTTTCAACTAGTTTTCCTTTTGGTCCTTCTGCCTATGGAACTAGATGTATCTTCTGATATTTATCAAATCAGCTTTTCTCCTCAAAGGAAAAAGGGTATCAACGTACTGGCACATTCAGGTAGACTGCCGGGTGCTGGGAATTGGTGTGACATGCACAGCTAGGTCGTGATGTCTTTTTGGACATACACAACTTTACAGAAGTGTAACATCAGTCACTTTGTTGTCACTGGGACACAACACCAGACTCCTCAAAGGAGGAGATGTTTATTTTTGCTCACAGTTCGTACAGCCATCAGTCCACAGAAGGTTGGCGTCAATGCAGAGGCATGGTGGAAATGCCAGAGCAAAGGAAAATTGCTCACCTTACAGCCCCCAGGAAGCAGAGATTGGGGGAGGATCCTCAGAGAAAGATACAACCTCTTGGGTCATGCCCACAGCGACCTGCCTCTTCAATCCGGGTCCCCTATCCTAACAGCCATCAGCTACCACGCTCCCATAGTCTAATCACCACAATCTGGAGTCCCTATCTATGATCTTGTGAGGCTGTATAGTATATCTAAATTAAAACCATAAAAATCAGACAATGCTATACGGGGACCATGATGGATTAAATCCCAGCTAAGACCAATTCATGCTTCAGTCCAAACCCAGTCAGAAACACAAGCATTGTCCAAACCAGGAAAATGACTAAACATCTCTTATTCTGGATAATAAGAGGGACTATTACTTTTTTTTTTTTTAAACCATCACTACTCTAGACTCATCCTGTTTTTCATTCACCTATGGATTGTAATTGTGAAGATTCCCCCTACAAGAATGGTTTACTTCCTGAGAGTATATGGCCCAGGGCCAAATCTACCTTCTTAAGTCTACCCTGCACATTTCTCAGTCCGGCCCCTGTTCTGGAACCCTCCCCCCCACACACGACCTCCCTGAAATGACCATGCAGTGTGTGCTCACACTTACTACAATGTTCAACAAGTATTTTTAAACTGCAGCTTCCTTCCTGGCTATTTCCCTTGACAAGAGGCCATAGACAGTACCTGTCTGACTTATTTTTTCTTGGATTGCAGAAAGCTATCACGTACTTTTCTGCAAGGTTCCTCAGGAGAAGAGAATTAAAAAAAGAGAAACAAGCTGTATTATGTACATGCATCTGCTCCTGAAAATGAATGTAAACTTCCTATACTGTAAACATATACTAAAAACAATATGTTAAAATTGTCTTAGTTACTTTTTACTTGTTGCTGGGACAATTACCTGACACTCAAAATGAAGGAAGGAAGGATTTATTAGCTCACAGTTACTGGAGGTTTCAGTGCATGTTTGGCTGGCCCAAGGCTGAGTGGAGCAGGGCAGGGAGCATCCACTTTATGGCGGTGGAACAGCAACAATCACGGCAGAGGCAATACAACAACCAGGGGAGCAGAGAGCAACAGCGGGAATCTGTCTCTCTGTCTCTCTTTATAAATTACATCAGGCTCTCTGCCTTAGCCTATCCACTTTAGGCTATATCCATGATCCCAGAAGTACTTAAAACACATAATCCCAGGGATCATGGATCAAGTCTCAAACTCTAGATCAGTACTAAATCACATAATCCCAGTGACTCATGAGTCAAGTCTCAATCTATAGAAGTCTCCGCCCCATGACTGCATGAGGCTTTGGGGGGATAACTAGACATAAAACATAACAAAAATGAAATAAAGATTACCCCCTCCCCCTTTAGATGATGAGAGTTCAGCCTGGAGAGATGTTTCCTATTTTACCACCTCAACATGTAGGCAGTGGAAAGTGTCCTAAGTGATAAACTACCAATCTAGACCTCAATGCATGAATGTTGTAGAATGTAACTATCCCATCACCTTTATATAGAGGCTCTCTTCACAAGGTTTTTCTCTTTACTAGATGTGGTAGTTAATTGATTAATTGTCAACTTGAGTGGGGAATTGTCAACTGAAACGAGTCAGCATGGCTCTGGGCATGTGTTACAGTCAGAGTTTAGAGGGAAAGAACTTAACAAATGACATATAATGCATAGTATTATTATTATTATTATTATTTTGTCTTTTTGAGACAGGGTCTCGCTATGCAGTTGAGGCTGGTCCTGAGCTCACTTTTTGTAGCCCAGGCTGGTCTCGAACTCGCACCAATCCTCCTGCCTCAGCCTCCCGAGTGCTGGGATTATAGGCGTGAGCCACCACGCCCGGCTCATAGTATTATTTTTTATTCATCCAGTAAGTTAAATGCAAAAGAGTTCAGGAGATCTGGCCACACACTAGAGACCCAAAGAATCCAACTGAGGGTTTGAATTCACTGCAATGTCCTGAATGCGTCCAGCTGAAGACTGACAGCCCATAAGAGCATCCTACATTAGCCTATCTGGAAGTCTAGAACCCATAACAATTTCTCGCACAAGTCTGTAAAAAGGATCTACACTGGGAAGGCCCAAAGCCCTGTGGCAGAGCTAGAAGGTCTGCACCAGTGGGATGGAGGATCTGTACCTGCGGGCTGAGGGATCTGCACTGGAGTCAGGAAATGATGCTCAAGGTAAGGACCAGAGCTCCCCACAGAAGAACTGCTGCCATCATCGGTGACAGTGAGGTCCCAAGATCCAGCAATGAGAACAGCTGAGTTCATATTAGGAAAACCGGCACCATAAGCTTCTCCAAGAGACTTCACAATGTTTTTTTTTGGTCTTTTTGAGACAGGGTCCCGCTATGCAGTTCAGGCTGGCCTTGAGCTCACTTTTGTAGCCCAGGCTGGTCTGGAACTCTCACTGATCCTCCTGCTTCAGCCTCCTAAGTGCTGGGATTACAGGCATGAGCCACCACTCCCGGCTCTATTTTCTTTCTTTTTTTTGTGTGTGTGGAACTGGGGATTCAACTCAGGCCCTTGTGTTCTCTATTCTACAGAGCTATCTCCCCAACCCCTAGTTTCTCCATGAGAACACTTCTTGCTTTTCTTTTTTCTTTCTTTCTTTCTTTCTTTCGTTCGTTCGTTCTTCCTTCCTTTCTTTCTCTCCTCCTCCTTCTCCTCCTCCTTCTCCTCCTCCTCCTCCTTCTCCTTCTCCTCCTCTTCCTCCTTCTCCTTCTTCTTCTTCTTCCTCTTCCTCTTCTTCTCCTCCTCCCCCTCTTATTCTTCTTCAGTTCTCTTTTTCATATTGTTGGTAATGATCCTTAGGTAATCCATCCACACCCAGCACAATGCTGATTCAGTTTAACTGGGTATTGCAAATTGACCACTAGTTATCCACCACAGTTTGGAACATCCATTTTAAGGTGGACTCTTGCCAGAATGGTAGAACAGGAGAACAGGAAAGAAGCATTTCAGCTCCTCCTCCTTCAGAAGTGCTCCAGCTGTTCTCATTGGAGGAGCACCAGTCTTCCCATTCACATTGAGCATCATCTACCGGCTTTCAGACTCTTCAGGTTCTAGTGCTGATCCTTCTGCCTCCCAGCACAGGTCCTGAGATCTTCATTCGCAGATCTTTCCGCCCCTTGATGTGGACTCCTAGGGGACATTGGCAGGGGCTCCAGAGCTTCTGCTGGACTCTTTAGGTCTCTAGAGCATGGTCAGATCTTTCTTGTTCTTCTACATGTGACTCTGGGTGGCCACTGTAGGCCAATCCTGTAAATTTTTGTGTCTTCTATTAAATCTTATTCAGAATACGTGCAGTCTTTTGGGGAACCTTGCCCTACACTGCAAGCTCTTGCAAGCAGTGAGTGATATACCAGCCATTCCTCAATGGCTCCTGTTCCTTCACGTTCATCCTCACCACCTCCAAGTCAGCGTGGATAGGCCATATTTACCTGCAAAACTATTAACTACTAGGGGAAAAAAACCAAAAAAAGTGTTGAGACATGGGATACAGGGAGGGCTCAAAAGTGATAAGGAGGCAAACCCTATTATGTTAAACCTTGTACCAATCATCTTTGTGCTTTGCCACCTGGAAATTTGTTTGATTTGAATCTCATCCCAAGTAATCTTACAACTAGAGAGATTTTTTTCCTTCCAATCAACTAGCAGAAAAGTCCTTGCCTTGGTTAATGTTCATTTCGCTGGATCTCTTTGGTTTCAACCTTTGAGTTGTGTTGCTCACTTCCCTTCAGACAGTGGAGGAGCTTTAGGGAAATCTTGAAAAGTACAAAGCTACCATATCATCCATATTTAGGAGGGACTGGCTACTTGCAGAGAGTGAGCTGGAGTAGTGAAGGAAGACGTCTGTGAACAAAGTCAGCTTCTGCTCTTATGCCCAGTCATCACTTTTTTCATTTCTGTCTTGAGTATTTATGTACAGTGCTTCCTGGGGAGCCTTACAAATTGTCTACTCTTTCAGGAAAGTACTGATAAGGGGGCAAAGACATCACTTAGAGTGATGGATCTGTCTGTACTTTTCACTTACATAAAAATCTTAATGCTTTTGTTTGATATCATCTCTTGGGCTTTTTCCTTTCTTTACTCTTTGAGGCTTTCTTTTCAGATTCTCTTTTCTGGGTGACACAGGCCTCAAAAGAAACTACCTCGGTTGGCCACTGCTCTGCCCTCAGTACACAAGCTCCACCTAGCTAAACTGAACTCTGGTATGTAGTCTGTGGCAATGAATCAACGTCTAGACCAGAGTCAGTGAACTGTGGTCCATGAGCCAAGTCTAACTTAATACCTGTGCTGATACTGAAAGTTTTATTAAAAAATAGGCAATAGTGTTTATGATTGATTTTGTGCTGTAAGAGTCAATTAGTTGTGACAGCGTTTTTATAATCCACAAAACTTAAAGTATTTCTCTTATGACCCTGCCACAGTATAAGTGTTTGTGTTTCTCCAAAATTCATATATTGAAATTCAATCCCCGAGGCATTGGTATGAGGAGGTTGAGCCTTTGGAGGGTGAGTAGGTTACGTAGACTAAGTCCTTATGAATGGAATTAGTGGCTTCATAGAACAGGCCTAAGAGAGATCCAAAAGGAAGACCAATTTGTTATGAGAACCTGAGCCTTACCAGATCTGGAAGCTGCTAGAACTTTGATCTTGGTCTTGCTAGCCTTCGGGGCTTTGAGTTACAAATGTACACTGTTTATAAGCCATCCAGATTTTTTCCTCTTATCCAAACAGATTGACAGGATCTTTATAGAAAGAATTGTTGATGCCTTCTCTAGAAAATGAAATGTGATGCATAAAACAATATTTTCAAGAAAGGTTAAGCTTGTCATAGTTTAGATCCAAAATGTCCTCCAGCAATCTCCTGTGCTCAGAGATAGGGCTTTGTTGAATTAAGGAGGCACCAGACTCATTACTGGATTAATGTACTTATGAGTTCACAGTTGACTGTGCTGTAGAAACTGGGCCTTGGCCAGCAGAGGCTGCTTACTGAGAATGTGACTGTGACGTGTATTCTTGTCTCTGACTGCTGCTCTCTCTTTCTGCATCTGGCTATCCTGCGTTGGGTAGTTCTACTTTTCCAGGCCCTTCTACCTTGACATTTGAGTGACCACTGAGTGAGCCTCCTGAAACCAGGAGCCCAATAAACCTCTCCTTTAAGATGCTGGTGTCAGATATTGGGGTCCAAAAATGAATGGAAAAGATACTTGGTCCCACTGATAAGAAAGTGATTAGGCCAAAATTATTATATAAAAATGAGTTCCATGGTTAGACAAGTTTGGGAAATGCCATCCAATTCAAACATATTGCTTAATTCTAAATGTATAGTACTTTAAAACTATCTAAGGGCCGGCAAGATAGATTAGCAGACTAAGCACCTGCTTAGGTAAGCACAGGGGCCAGGGTTTGATCCCTGGCAACACATGCCACACTGGTCTCCCCTTTCCTACCCCCCCCCACATGCTGAACTGGTGTTGGAATCTGGGCGTGGTGGTACACACATGTAATTCCAGCACTAGGGAGGATGAGAACAGGAAGATCATTATGAGTCTGAGCTGCATAGTGAGACTCTGCACAAAAAAATAAAAGAAACCTTAAAATTATTTAAAAGATTTTTAAAACTATCTATTTATATCTTTATATATTTAAATGAATAATTATAAATATTTCATATAAATATACAGATTTATATAATTCTTAGTAACTTGACCATATATAAGTAAATTTGTACAATATGATTGATGATTCTATAAGAGATGGTAATAGTATTCCAAGTTTTCCAAAGATATTTAACCATATATCCCTTTGACATGGATTTTGCTATTAGACTAGTGATACATAAAACAAACTTTAGTGTGTCCCAGGGTAGATTCCTTAGATTGCTTATCATCCAAAGAAAAGTGTTCCTCTGTGCTCAGAGGTTTACTGGGATGAAGGTATGCACATAGTTAGGTAGAACCAAATCCTTAGTCACTAGTTAACATTTTCCTGACTTTTATGGACCTAGCAGAAGTGACTCTGGTGGCTCTAGCTTTGAACCTGAGCCTCCCAATTGCTACTAAAATTTCCTTTGCAACAGACAAAGCCATGGATCTGCCATAAGTTTAAATATTAATTCCTTCCAGGAGGCCTTTAAAAAAATTTTTTTTTAGAACATATTTATTGAGGGAAAGAAAGCTCTTGCCCAAGAAAGAGACAGAACGGAGGTCCCGACGGGGTGTCCCCCTCTTTTTTTTTGAGGCCTTTTTTTTTTTTTTTTAAAGAATCTTTTATTTACTTATTTATTTGGTAGAGAGTCTAGCTGTACAGCTCAAGCTCATAGTGATTCTGTTGTCTCAGCCTCTCCAGTGTTGGGATTATAGGCAGGCACCACCATGCCCAGTTTCATTGGCTGGCTAAGTGCAGGACTGACACTCCAGGGCTCAAACCTTGGTCCTTGTGCTTACCAGACAGGCACTTAGATCACTGAGCTATGTCTCTAGCCCTGGGTGGGCTTTGTTGATGCTCTTGCCTTCTCAGCTTAGACTAGTACTTCCATAATTCATTATGGCAAATGATATTTGGTGATTTTCCTGCTCATCTGTGCACTCTGATCATTGGTTCATTCTTACAGTTCTCATCCTGGGTGCTTATCAAATGCTTGTTAAGTGAATGATTATATTTCTTAGACCAGCTGGGCCTGGGCTGTCTTTTAAGTCATAGCTTTTCTTGTCCTGTTTGCTGTAGAACCCAAGACTGGCCTAATTCTGTGGCTTATTGACTTAGAGATTCTGAGGCTCTGGGCCTTACTCTTAAATCTCTGGCAGGGAACTAGGCCCTTGCTGTTTTGACTGTTCATGGAATTATTTCCTTCTACCCGGTGGCTGCAATGGTTTTAAATGAATAGATGGCCTTAGATTAGAAATGATTATTCTCGAAACCTCCAAATCTCTCTGATCCCCTGGATTCCATGTCACTGGGCTGGGACCCTGTGGCCATCTGCTGCAGCCCTAGTGCTGACAGTTACCTAAATCAAGACAGAATTCACTTCCTTTTGGACATCTGCCCTGCTTCCACGTTGGACCTCTGCTGTTGGCTGGTTTCATGTCTTGGCGGTGGCGGGCTGGACTAGTGTTGGGGCTTCCTGCTCTCCTGTTCAACGCGAGTGTCACTGTCTGTCCACTTGCAGTTGGCCCTTAAAAAAGATTCAGGCTTTCTAAATTTATGGCTTCTACCTTTTTCTAGTTTTCTTTACTGCTCATTCTTCAAGTTCATGACTCCCACGGCCTCAGCCACTATTAGCTGCTATGATTCAGGTGAGTCTTAGGAATTCAGAGGAAAAAAAAATGTTTTTTTTTTTTAAAAAGTCCTGCTTTATACATAGAAAGTTGAATCGCAAAGATATAGTCCTGAGTTAGAAACACATGGACTGTAATGTGGGAAAATAAACAAACAAGGAACCTGAGAGAAGGGGCTGGGAGGATTGGATTAGCTTTAGCTTTGGTTAGGCTAGCTCTTATTTTCCTAGAGCAAACCGGGTGAACTGTAAAATTAAGACAAAGAGCTAGAATAGATAATGAGTATCCTTTTACTGGAAAATAACAAAGGAAGAGGAGTAACAGTGTAAATACATATACATTCTGTTAGATGTTTAATATGTAATTTCATTTTTCTGTAAAAACTCAACCATTAGATCAGTGATAGAAGTCCAGCTTAAAGATTTGTTTTCTTTATGGTTTGTCATAGAAATTTTCCTTGCAGATTTTTTTTTCTTTTTAAAGGATGTATAATTCAGTCCAAAAAGGTGGCCGTTGGAATGTACATTAGGAGTCTGTGTAGCTGAGCTCAAAGATCTAATCCTTATAAAATAATCTCATCGGGGGCCTGAGATTACACAATCCACAACAGAAAGAAAAATTGCTAAAGCTTGTAAAAGGCTCGGTTAAGGTCAAAAGCCCTACAGGGCATCCTCCTGCTGCCCAGAGTCTCAGCAACTATGATGGTGCCAGAAGTATTTAGAAGACCAAGAAAGAACTACATGTTTTAATTAAATAACACATGGCAGTGAGCACAAGATACCAGCTTGGGTTTATCAGGCAGAGCGGGAGCTATCCTTGTGCTAAACAGACAGGCACCAAGGAAAAGAGAGAACCCGAGAGACAAGTCTAAAAAAGCTTGCGAGCTATTTAATACACCATCCTAGGACAAATCTAACGCTACCCGGGCGACGCGAGGGGAACCACATTTAAGAAAGGCAGCCTGCTGTAGAATAATGATGGAGTAAACTAAATGACACGGAACTATGACAAATTCAAAACCCAACTGGAAAATTAGGAAAGAGAATGAAGTGTCGTGTCTAATGACACCCTGACAATTACCCTGGAGCAGCGGGGCATGTCCTGACACATTTACCTATCTTGTTGCTGTGGGCTTGTGGCTCTGGGCTTTCTGTTTCAACAATGAGGCTTCGTGGCCCATTTTCCCTCTGTCTCTGGCAGGCGCGGAGCTGGGAAGGGCATTTGCGGCTGGGTGAAACGCATTGAGGGGAGCGCCCAGGGTAAGACCCGCAGGGCAGGAGTATTCCTGTCTTTCTAAATCAAGATATGATTTTTTTTTTTTTCTTAATAGAAACTGCTCACACCAAAAGCACTTATGAAATCCTGCACTAGGAAAAAAAAAAAAAAAAAAAAAAGAAAAAGAAACCCACTCTTCGACCTAGATGAGGTGTCAAGATTTAACGTGATTTTATCCTCCTGTATACAAAATCACAGAAACATAAAGAGCGGCAGGAGGTCCAAGCATCTCAATCAAAGAAGAGACAGCACATTCTAGACTGGGAATATAATTAAGTAGAAGATACAAAAATAGGATTTCCCAACCTGGCAAGTAGAAATATAAACCAACTGGCAGAGGAAGGGCGGAGAAGTTAATCCCAGTCTTTTGGAATAACTATAGAAAAACAGAAGGAAACAAATGGAAATTGATAACACGAGTAAAGGGTGAAGTGCAAATGAAGAAAACCTATTAAGAAGGTGGAAATGTTGAGTTGGGGAAGCCCTGGTTTTAGCCTCTCGCTAAAGAAAATGGGGACGAAAACACAGCCATTTTTTGTAAAAGACTGATAGGTGATTATCTTCAGTTTTTCTGTGGACATTTAGCCACTAATCAAGTTCGCCCCTTTGCTGGACAGAAAGGAAAACATAATGGCATCTTGCAAAAAAAATCTGTGCTTCACTGTAACCATTAGTCCAAGGCAGCAGAAATCGGCAGCACAGTGTCTAGTTTTACAGGAGCCTGCCTTGCGCACTGCAGTTTGTTCTATTAATGGTACTGAATGTACTCTAATTCCTCCCTGCCTTATATTAATTGCATTAAAAAATAAGTAAGTGCAGATATATGTATTGTGTTCCCTAGAAGAGGCTGGGATGCAATGAAAAAGCTGTTTAATAAAATATAATAAAAGTATTTCACATTCATTTCTCCACCGTAATAAGTGGAATTATGGTAGGAGGAGGAGACTTCTCACAGCTGGGCAAGCCCTAAGACTCCTTCTCTTATTCTCTACTTAAAAGCTATCAATTTAGAGCTGTCCTATGTATTGCCCTGTGAATTGAACAAGCCTTTTCAGTCTTTAATTAAGGGTGAAAAACTCTTTCAACATCACAGCATTCATCTGTTCATGTGTGGAAAGCCTGGTGTAACAAAAGAATTTAATCAAACTACAAGCCTAATAAAGACTACATTGCCTGAACTAAATGATGTTATTGCAGTAGCGGCTCATAGTTTTACATTTAAAAAAGCGGGTCAGAGTGTTCATTCATCTTGATTAGCAATGCCAACCTAATTACTTCTGGAGGAAACAGTAATTAGCTGGAGTCTCACCTCATTAATCATGACATTCTTGTAGCAGACTATTTTTATCTGATAAATGGCTTGGATTGGAACAAGGTGTATATTTGAATTCTAGTTAATTGTACACAGCTTGCTGCATAACATTTCACATTTTTATCATTTAACTACTTCCTTTCTGCGAGCCTCTTGAGCTCTGCTTGCTTACTTGCATTCTCGCGGTGAAAAAATTTTGACTGAATGAAAGGGTCAGTTCTTATTAGCGAGCAGATCAGAAATGGTATCGAAAGGAATCAGAGGACAGGGTGAAAGATCTCCATGTGCAAATTAAGCCTTTGAAATTCTTTCGGACAGACCCTTCCACAGTTGCGGGAGTAAATTCATCCTGAATAGCAGTTTTGTAACCCTGGACACAGGGACCTTTATAGGATAACCATCACAACCCACACTCGTATATTATATTTTAGACAAGGAAACTTAATAGTTGAATGCAGATCCGCACTGTTCCTAGACCAGAGCTGAGGCGCATACCATATTCACAGAGAGGTAGTAATTTAGATCTTGGTTCTACCCAGCTGTGCCCAGGGTTCCTTTTTCCTGTAGCCACATGACTCTGACCACTTTGTATCTGTTCCTCTCAGTCTTGCACATTATTTCCTAGGACGAAAGCCCTTAGTTCATCAGAGCATCATATTTGTTGTTTTCTCTGGTTCCTCTCCAATGTGCAAATCTTTCAGGGAATCCCAAAATAAATGCCATGGAGCACAGGGAGAATTCTTGAATTACTGCTTGTAGAAATGAAGAACGCTTACTTGTCAGGGTAGGTGCTACAACTCAGAATTAGAATGTCCCCCAAAGCCTCATGTGTTCAGATGTTACACTTGGGGAAGGTGATTGAATCTCGGGAGTGCTGGACTCTCAGAGGATTTACCCACCGATGAATCCATAGCTGCTTGCTGCTGCAAGGTGGGCCTGTTTGGCAGAGGCGGAAGAGCAGGTTACTGGGGCCATAAACTGAAGTGTTCTCTCCTTCACAGGCTCCTCCTTTCTGTTTCCTGACCATAAGGACCTCAGCTGTTCTCCTCTTCCATTGCCCTCTGCCATGGGATTTTCTGCCAGGAAGTCAGACTACCCTGAATTCTAATCATGAGCCACAATAAACCTCTTCTTTAAATTATGAGCATTGGTCATTTTATCCTAGCAACCAGGGAAGTTATTAGGACATCTGTGTCAGCAGAGACTGCCCAGGGCCCACCTAGGCCTACTGACATCTCTTCAGGCTTGTATTATCTGTTTTACAAAAAAATGAAGCATCTCTTAAGGACTGACTCACATTAACCAGGTTTAGGAAGGTGGTGGGTGAAGAAGGCCGATTTCCAAATTTCATGAAAAATGACTTCCTACTTGAGGATCAAGTAGACAGATTTTGTGTGTTTCAAACTAGACAGAGGGCAAAATAGTAGTCAGCCAATTTTATTATATGCAATTTGAAAGTATGTTCACAAGGACCAGAACAGTTTTGTTTCATTGTTTTGGGGACATTGCAGATTGAGCCCAGGGTTTCCTGCATGCTAGGCAAGTGCTCCACCACTGAGCTACTCCCTTGGCCTTGAACAACTTTTAAAACTTTTTTTAAATTTAATTTAATTTAATTTTTTATTTAGAGACAGTCTTGCTGAATTGCCCAGGTTGGCTCCAAACTTGTGATCTTCCAGCTTCAACCTCTTCGGTAGCTGGAATTACAAGTATGTGTGTTATCATGCCATCAGGCTCAGAATTTTCAGTATGGACTTCCTAAGTAATTGCTTTGTCGTTAGGGGTCACTGATGTAGAAATCCCACTGACAGCCTGAAGCTTGCTTATATATGGAGTAAACAGAAAGAGAAGATTAGATAAATTTCAGGGTTCAGGGAATATCACCAGGCTGTACTGAACAAGCCTGGGATGGATTGATGAACTCGTAGTTCTAGATTTCTCAGTTTTGCTTACTTTGTTCTTTATTTGGATATGTACATGCGTGAGTCCAACACTCCTGGGAATCTTTCTCCTCCTTCAAGCGACTCTGTGAATGAACTTATGATGAGGTCATTGGTTGGTTTCTTTCTTTTTTTTTTTAACCTCATTTCCATATTTTCGGTCAACTCTCTGAGGTTAACCAAGGAAGACTCTCTACTTTAAAAAAAAATTGCTCCTATGTCCACTTGTACATAAATCAGAATTACCATGCTTAAGTGAGAAAAGTACTATGTATGCTTTAGAATTTAGTTTATAATTAACAGAAAACTATAGCAATATTCTTAAGAAAGGCTTGCATTTCCCAGTGCATTCCCACAAGATATGTTAGAAGGGTTGCCACAAAGCAAGCTATTCTACCTGCTAATATGCAGCCTATGACACCCCTCTCCCCCAATGAATTTGTTTTGTCTCCATTGCAAATCTATGGAGACCATTGACAACTGCCTCCCTGTCTCTCTACAGGCTTCATATGGAAGGCCTCAGAGCCTCTGCTGAAATTCTCAGCACCTCCCCACTTCATAGGGAATGGGGGGATTCATCAAGACCGTGACTGACAGACTCATTCATGGATTATAACAAAGATTTCATCTGCAGCACATTTACCACACTTAACATTTAAATTCTTGCATAAGCAACCAGTGTCAATAAATTCCAGTAGGTTGCTAGAGGTCCAGCCTTGACACACATCAAGGGGTCATGTCCTCAAATTGTCCTTTGTCCTTATTCAAACTTTCCATCAGCTGCTAATTACTGTAGATCCGATAGACCAGGCATTTCTCAAGCATCACATGACCTGCTCTTTTGCCTGAAGAATTTTTTTTTGTTGTCTCACTCTGACATTTCTTCATATTTCCACTGTTTTCTGTTTAACTTCTTTTTGCTCCTTTCATTTTCATCATAATCTATAGTTCTTATTACTGTAATTTAAACTTATTCTTTTTGGACTGGAAATGGTGTGCTAAAAATAGCTGCCTAACTATAAAATACCTTAAAACCAGACACAGACACAACAAGCAGGTGCTTAGGGACACCAAGTGTGTGTGACCGCCTACACCATCTCTTGGTACAAAGTGGCCTCCTTTTTTTCTCTTGGAAATTCTGCTTATTCTCAAAAATTTAAAGTAAATTTATTTTGACTGATACATAAAACACAAAATTGAACACATGTGTGTTCCCTTCTTGAAATGGAATATTATTATTTTATCTATGAAAATTCATGATGTAGAGGTTAAAAGTTAAGGATATTCTATTCAGAAAATTCTTTCATATATATATATGTATATATATATTTTATCTATGAAAACTCATGATGTAGATGTTAAAAGTTAAGGATATTCTATTCAGAAAATTCTTTCATATATATATATATATATATATATATATATATATATATATAAATATAAAACGGCCAGCTGGCTCAGCCTGCCCTGGGGGTGAGGCTGGCATAGCATGTGGTGTTGGGGATTGAACCGCCATCCCTGTGGTTGCCTAAGTGTGCCTAAGCAGGTGCTTTGGACAGTTGAGCCATCTCGCTGGCTCTATTCAGAAAATTCTTGATGACAAATTAGTTTTGTTGTTGCAGATTTAATATTTATTAGTACTATTTAATAATGATAGTTACTGATTCTTTCTGATGTTGGTCAGGGGCCAGGTACTGGTTTAAACACTTCATTTTTAAGTCAGACTTATCAGGTGAATACCAGTTTTGTTCCAATTTAAAGGATGTGGAAATTAAATAACTTTCCCTCTCAACAAGAGAGCTGAGATTCAAAACAGTGTGTCTGCCCTAGAGCCCTTTCAACCACATGGGTAAAGCAGACTACAGGAAATTCTAGAGGAAGAAAGCAATGGTCACTAATAATCCCACTGTTCAGATAAACCCTAACTTATATTTTGATGTATACTCTTCTAGTTGGTTTTGTCAGTATTTTGATGTATACTCTTCTAGATGGTTTTGTCGGAACAAACTGGCTTTTTGTTTCACTCATGAAATATTGGGAACATCTTTACATATGTGTAGATATATTTACTCCATCACTTTTGGAGATTGCATTGCATTTTAGTATTTTTAGTTATAATTTACTGAAACAATTTGTTTCTCATTATAAGCAGTGGCACGATGCATAATTCCATGGAATAATCTTTGTTCCCATACTTACTTTCTGTTTTTCTTTAGGAAATGCTTTAGAAGTGGAGTTACTGGATTGAAGAGAATGGATATTTTTAAGATTTCTTATTGCCAGATTCCTGTCCAGAAATGTTATATCAGTTTATCTTCCCACCATCAGCATCGGAGAAATCTGCTTTCCTAGATCTCCAAAGCCATGCCTTCAGCATTCTTTTTTTATGAGTTCTCCATCTTGAATTTGCACCTTCAGTGTTTCCTGCTCAGGTCATACTACCCTTCCATTACACTTTTCTTCACTAATTTTCCTTTCATGGCTCAGGTTTCTCTGAAAAAAAAAAAAAAAAAAAAAGGAGAACATTACTAGTATACCTACACCAATGCTGTAGTGGCCAAAAAAAGAGAAAGTTTTAGATAGAAATACTACATAGAAAAGTGCCTAGCATGTAGTATTTAGTGCCATTGTTGCTATTATTGGTACTTTGCTATTATTTTTACGTTTGGGGAATCCAACTTTTCTATGGTTATTTTCAATTTAGTTCCATGGTAGAGTGCTCTCGTCATTTCAATCTATTTATGCTCTTTTATAGTTAGCTGTTCTGTGAATTTAAAAATAAATTTACATGCAAATTAATTTTTGTATCCAAATAGGGAGCCATATTTTCTACCTCAAGTCTAAAGTTGAAATAAAAAGTGTCTTGCTGTTTATATCTGGAAATGTAACATTGGAGATAAAATTCTCAAAGGTCTGAGATTCAAACTAAAGTAAGGAACTTAGTTTGGGAATCTGCTGTCCTTCCTTGTCATGGCTGGGTGGGGGGCAGTAGCTCCCCAGCACACAGAACCCCAGAGATCCAATTTTGGCTCAGTTGTGGGCAAGTTCTAGTATTGGTAACAGACACATCGAGACAGATCTATAACCTCAAATTCATTTCCTGGAATGGTTTAACTTTGTTGCTTAATGGGTGCATTGGATGTTTTTTTTTTTTAACTGAAGATAATAGTGTGTCTCAGAGATTTTTTTTTTTTTAATAATATAAACCTTTGTGATTTTTCATTCTGGAAAATAGTATTTTGTAATAACCCAAATCTGATCAGACTTCTTTATATGGTACCTGATAACTGTGTAGTCCATCTCTCAGCTGCCTTTAGTAACTGGTCTTCCTTCCACACACCCCTTTTTGGTCACTCCTTTTAACTTTAAAAGGATGTGAAAAGCTAGCATCATTGTTTATGCAAGCACTCAACTACATTTCAGTTTAAGTTCCTAGGTTCTCATGAAGTTCAGTTTTGTGGATGAAACAATTTGTGTGAAAAGCTTACACCTAAACTCTTGAGGACATAATCATTAACTGTTCAGTACCAGACATGGCAAATCACAAATGTCAGTGGGCTTCTAACTCACAAGTCTGTTGCTTCAAAGTGGGCTTCTTCCCTTCAGTTCAATGGCTAGGGACAAGAAGTAAGGATCATAGGCCCTGTGCTGCCCTTTTGTTTTGTCCTAGTGGTCAAGTTCTGATCTCGGTTCTGACTTCATTTTCTCCTGTGGCTTTTGGTCATCAAGTGAGGGCTTCAGGGTCTATGCCTGTAGGTCAAGCTAGAGATCTCAAGACTTACAAAAAGATCCTGTGTCATCCCAGTCCTTACCTGCAAGTCTCCCCCACTGAGCATTTGTTAGGCTTCTGATGGAACACATCTACAGCAGGGATTTGCAAACACCAGTTCCTCTCCTAGGAGCTCTCACGTGAGAATAGATTCAGGCAAATTCGTGCTTGTTAAAGCCTTCATTCAGCCCCACTCTGTCCTTCAGAATTCGTTTCTTCATCATAGGACATTCCTCCCTGTATCTGGAGGCCACTGCTGTGCTAATGTGGTCCTTCTATTCACTAAACACTCTTGACTTCTGCCTCATTTTGAAATTTTTGTGACAATTTTATGCTTTTTGACAGTAAGGTAGCTCTCCTCTTTATCTTGGCAATATATCTTCAAAACATAGCCCCTAATGCATAACACAATTACTGAAGGGAGAAGTTGGTTTCACTGTATTGAATTCTGTAATTCTATTGATGTCTAAGAGTACATTTGGGTTGTTTTGTTTGTAGCTACATTGCGTTGTTGATTTATAATGAACTTTTGCTGAAATCCCCTTTCCCTTTCTTTCTTTCTTTTCTTTCTTTCTTTCTTTCTTTCTTTCTTTCTTTCTTTCTTTCTTTCTTTCTTTCTTTCTTTCTTCCTTTCTTTCTCCTTCCTTCCTTCCTTCCTTCCTTCCTTTGTTCTTTCCTTTGATTAAGTGTCAGAAGAATTTAATGAGAAAAAAAGCTTCTGTCTGAGAGGGACAGGAGGGGGGTCTAGACAGTGAGTTGCCCAAGAATCCCACTTCTCAAGGCTATTGAGCAAAGCCAGGAGGTGATGGGCCTAACTGTAACCAATCAATGAGATTACAAGTATAGTTGCTTAGGTAATCTTGATCCAATGGAAAAAAAATCACAGGATGGGTGTAAGGTGGGACAAAACTATGCTCAGCCAGTAAAATTACAAGTATAGTTGTTGGGATAATATTGATTAAGTGGGGGATCAAATGGGGAAACAATTCATGTAGAAGTGCACATGGGTTTATCATATGCACCGGCTTTAACTTTTCTCCTCCCTCAATCTTCCCCCATTTTGTATTTGGACACCCCTCATCACATGAAGACCTTTATATTTATTATTATCTTTATCTGTTGATATCGACTTAGGATTGTATCTGATTGGAATCTTTTTGAATTTAGATTCTGTATGGTGATACGTTGGCTACCATTTCTCTTTCCATAACAGTGTGCTTTTGAGAGGGGCTATGCATTACTCAGATAAGTCAGCGACAGTGACGTCAAGGGCAGTACTGAAGACAGAACCTTATGTCGTCCAACCAGAGGTCTTCATTCAGGTCTGAACTCTCTATTTATTGGTTTCATGGTCATACAGCAGGACACATTCCGTTGTGAATCTTGTTGAATACGTATTTCTTATACTAACTAAAACACTTCACAGATTTTGTTCCAATAACATATTAATAAATGTGCCTAAGTAAAAAGGAGTGCTATGTTTAAAAAAGTTTGTGAGCTGCTGCACACTATATTATCTTCCTGGAGAGCTGCAATGGATGTTATTATATATATATATATATATATATATATATATATATATTACTAAAATCCTGAAAAAAATGATATTCTGTTTAACTCATATTTCCCAAATGTATTTGTATATATTCCCTGCATACCTATGAATATCCTATGGAAGTCTGTTCTTTACAGATACCAATTTGGGAAATACTGTACTCTCCGCAAGGGTAAAATGAGCGAGCCTGTCAAAAGCCTAGCTGAAATTCAGGCACATATGTCCCCAGCATTTTTCTTGTCTCCCGCTCTAGTAATTTTATCAAAAGAGAAAATGAGTTAGGTCTGGCTTGAATTGTTCGTCACAAATTCATTCTGGCTCCAAAAACTGATGCAGTTTGGTTTTTCTCAATTCTTGCTTTGCCTAGAATCAACACAGAATTTAAAAGAGTTTAATTAATGAAACTCACTCTGTCCCACTCCTCATCCTTTAAGTATATTAAGTCAATATTAGCTCATCTCCTCCTAAAGTCTTCCCTCTTCAGGATGTGCAAATTTTAGTGAGGCTCAGTCACTCCACTTTGGATTTCTTTCAAGAGATTAAAATGGATTCAAGCGATCAGGAGCACTGAACTTGCTTAGTAAAGCTGGCCACCATTTTCCAGCATGGTTCCACCTAATCTGGGGTTTTAATCTCGGACCGCGAGGTCCATTCTTGTGTTTCTGGGCTCACCAGCATTTCCTTTGACAGAAAATAAACAAAACCAGGAACTGCTATTTTGGATTTTGTCATTTCTTCACTTTCAGAGGCCCAAAGCCATGTATCAATTCTTTTTTATTTTCTTCATCTGCTTCAAAGAGAAACAAGAGCTGTTTTTTTTTTTGTTGTTGTTGATTGCTGGCATTTTTGAAAGCTTGTTCTCATTCTTGGCTTTTTGTCTGTCACTGCTCATCCTGTTTCGTGGTACTTGTTTGTGGCTCACTCACAGTCGATCCCCCCACCTCACCATCTTCTTCTTGTTCTTCCTTCGTGGGAGCTTCTGACATTGCGGTGTCAGAATCCTATGTCTGTGAGCCTTCCTGTCCTCTGGAACTGCCCCCCTTCTCAGAGTTTCTGTCAAAGGAATCCCACTCGACCAATCTTCCTAAAATTATAGTTCTGGTCTTCCCACCATTCCTGTAACTTGCCCTAGATGAAATAACTGATTTTTCTGAAGAGCCTCCATTGTCCAAGTTTCACTTCTGGAACAATCATTCCACTCAGTGTTTCTCTGTCTGCCTTATTAACTCTTCCAGAGAGATAAAATGATGGCCCACATCAGTAATCAATCTTCCCAAAAGAAAAAAATGACTTCTGTGGGATATTTGTTAAATTCTTCACCAACTGTCCATCAAGACTTTGTTTTTGGCAAACACACTTATATTTTTATCTTAACACCCAGTGCTAGAAAGAATTGAGTATTATGAGGGAAATGCAATTAATGGAGGCACATAAATAAATAAAATTAATTAAAGTGGTTTATTGTGATAATTAGCTCAGTTTACAATAGGGTATTTGGACGATAACAGGCCTTAAAATGCTCAGGGCAATATTCTTTATTTCTAACTATAGATCTTGAGGTATTCAGCAGGCATATGACAAGGAATGGGTTTTACTAATTGATTTTTTTGTTATAAATTACAGGGTTCTGGGAAACACAAGAATGCATTTTAATTTGCAAAGTATGTTCATTCATTCGGTTCTCCTTGTTGGTCATCCATTGAGCAATGGTGGTTGGTGACTCAGCCAACAATGACCATGGAAGGTGGCCAACGCTGCCAAGAATGGGTACAAAGGATTAGATAAGGAACCCTAGAACATAGGATCCTGTTTGATATTGGCGCTAGAAGGGCTACTGAGAAAGTGTTAGGGTTTAAAAAAATTATCACTTCCAGATAAACAGGATAGACTAATATCTTCCAAAATTTTACCACTAAAACAATAGGCTTTTCTTTTTTAGTACAGGGACCGTGCATCTGCCAGGCAGGTGCTTATTCCACTGAGCTATCTCCCTAGTTCACTTTGCTTTTCTTTCCCTTACCCCTTGTTTTGAAACACTGACTTCGATACTTGTTAAAATGGTTATCATTAATTTAATGGCACACACATACATGTATAAGTATATGCACATATGATACATATATGTAAAATAATTTTTTTAAACTTCTGATCAGCGTGAGATAATAATAGCTCACTCAGTTGATGTAGTTCTCAACAAAAGTAATTAAATTTGATGTTTTATTTAACTTTTCAGCTTTATAATGATTCACTTAATCATATAACCATTTATATTTATGAATTATTAGCACTAGCTCATAGGTTGCCTAACTGGGAAGGATTACATTTTCTTTGGGTACTCAGATTCTCAGCATGATTCAGAGTACGACCATAGCTCCATGATTTTTATTTTTTTGTCTTTTTGAGACAGGGTCTTGTATGCAGTTCAGGCTGGCCTTGAGCTCACTTTTGTAGCTCAGGCTGGTCTCGAACTCGCACCAATCCTCCTGCCTCAGCCTCCCGAGTGCTGGGATTACAGGCATGCACCACCACGCCCGGCTTCCATGATTTTTAAAAAGAAAATTATTTTAGTCAACACATGGAAATAGAAGGGAAATTTACAAAAATGAAAATAGATAGCAAAGGAAGTTCTATTTTGCAAATGGTTTTTCCCTCTTCCTAAGGCGTAGGAGCTATTACAGCTTGTATCTGTGCTGTCCCCAGAAGGCTCATGTTTGGGGGAGCTTGGTCCTTAGCTTGGCACTTTAGGTTCATGGTGGGATCTAGTGGAAGCCACTTAGATCACTGAAAGTTTTCCCCTTGAAAGAAGTTGGGAACCAAGTTTCTCTCTCTAACTTTCTGGCCACTCCAGCAGCAGTTTGGCTTTGTCATGTAAAGCTTGCCTCACCACAGGTCTACAATGTAGCAACAAGATCAACAGACCATGAGCTCGGATCTCCAGATAGGTGAGCCAAAATAAACCTTCTCTGTTTTTAAGTTGATTGTCTCAGGAATTTGTTGTAGTGATAGAACACTGGCTAACACACTAACTATTATTTCTTCAGGTATGTTTTTCACAGGCTCTGTTCACAGTAGAAGAATTAAAGAAAGAAATATACATAACATATGTGATAAAAAGAGGAAGAAAAAGAGAAAAAAGGGCCTAAGAAAGCCAGAGGGAGTTGTGAGAGGCCAGGGGACTTTGCTTATCTTTTTAAAGAAAAGGTTCAGTGAGATCAGAAATCTCCCAGCCCTGGTCAAGCAAGGCCAACAACTGTGTACTTTTTTTTTCCACATTCATAGGGCAGGAAAACATAGTTATCTGAAAAAAAAAAAAAAAACCAAAAAACCTACTTTTCTCCAGACCGTCATTATTTAACCACACTTTCAAAGCATTACTTTTATTAGTGTATAATTACCCAAGTTGTAGTTGATAATTTAATTTCTAGAAATAGTTGAGCTGGGACTAATGTAGTAACAGCCACCACTTATAGAGTATCCATTAAGAACATTTTCCTCTTTCTTACCATCACAGGGCAAGACAGGTTTTATGTATATTTTAAACATACAATAGCTAAGTTTTTAGAAGCTATAATTTCTCAGTGTCACATAGCCAGCAAGTTTAGAGCTTTACTTCAATATCAATTCTGTTTTCTTTGGAGCCCACCTTTTCTTCCTTTCAATATTTTGTCTTTCTTTACTACAGATAACTGCAAAGCTCTGGCTATGAAGAGGCTTTTGGTTAAATCTGGGTGTAGTTCCTTAAATATATCACTTTAAATTTCCAGGGACAGTGTTGAGTTCTTCAGTTTTCCAAGGGGCCTAGAATTAGATCTATCTAGCAGTTTAAGTAAAGTAGCCTTGTTTTTATGAACTTAGTTCATTTCAATAAAATACTTTTGAGTATACTTTAGAATGGGACTGCAAAGGAATGAACTTTGAAAGTAGAAAAGACAAGCAAGTAGTAAAATAGATTTGAAAAAAGGGATACCCAAAAAAGAATCACGATAGTCTGGAATTCCTGAAACAGCTCTGAGGACTGTTTGGAAGAGGTGGGATGATATAACAGTTCTCAGCCAAGTCTACCTTTCTTCTGTGCTCTGAGTTTTTAGAAGATAAAGACATACCTTTTTGATCTTTGGATACCCAGAGCTTAGCACAGGTATTCAGACAGGTTTGAGTGAATACATCAAGCATCTAATAGATGCTTTTGAGGTGACTAATTCAAAGAGCAGTGTAGTAAAGGGGGTATAAAGTATTAAGATTTCACTTTGTGTGAAATGAAACAGGTCTCAACTACTAGGATCAGTGACCGTATAAATTATGGGAAAGGACCTCCAATTTATCCAGAGTGATAGAAAATGTCACATTCAGGATTTGTAATTTATGCTGTAGACCTAAACTAGCTCTTTGATTACACCCAGGTTGATGGCACACTCACTGACATCTCTATTCATGCAGGAACAGTCCAATTGCTGCTAAAATGTCACAGATTGGGAATCTTGCATGATACCACTATACAGTGACATTGTTAAAATGTCATAGATTAGATGGTTCCTCATCCTCTATGAAGCTATTCTACTTAGAAAAACGGCATAAAACTCTAAGGAAGATGTCCTGGCTATACATCAATCAAAATCAATATATAGAATAAAGTACATTTCCTTCACATGTCGTGACTTTGTGATACATTTTCCAATGCTTTGTCTGATTTTTATTTTTAAGTTAATTAATTAAGCAAATTAATCTAGTCAGCACTTAGTAGCACTAGCATGGGGCCAAGGCTGGGGCCAGAGGCGTAGGTAAGAGGACAATGTTGTGCATGCTTGAAAAATATGCTTGAGAACTGCCTATGAGCTTAAGCCTAGGTCTTTCACAGCATGCTGCTAGGTTATGCATTGGCTAGTGCACACAATGGCGCTGTGCTGAGACCCTAGTGTGGTGCTGGGGCAGGTCCGTTGCAGTGCTGATGGCCATATGTGAAGGTGTCTTCTCCAAACTTGTGTTTCCATCTTCATTCTGTTGGGAGGTGTTTCTGCCTTTCCCACCTGAAGATCTTGCCATAAGAGGTAATTGCTTGTCTTAAATGCATTTGGGAAACCAAACACGTAGCACTGATAGATTCAGAGGGATATAATTCCGCACTTGCATAAGCCATGAAAATATTTCAGAGTTCACTTTCCTCAGGCAATAGCTAAGGCCCTAGGCCAGTGATTTTTCAAATCTTGATTGCTATCAGAATGACCAAGGGAACTTGGCAAATATGCGAAGACCTAGTCTCTCTCCTTCCAGGACAGCCTTTAGGGCTCTTCTTAAGTCTTCTGATTTCAATAGTTAGCTAAGTTAGGAAGCACTGTTCTGGGTGGGGGGGGTGCTCTCTTCCTCTTTCTGTGATTTTGGTATTTGAACAGACTCTGTTCCTGCATGCTTTTGTTTCTGTCTTCTGGCCTTACAATCTTCATTTTACTTTACACAGGGGTCCTCCTTTTGTTGTTCTTTTCCAACCCAAACCAGCCGGCATCTCCTGTCTCTTCTGCCTGTGCACCTCTGCAAGTGTATCTTCTTCCTGTGTCCCTCTCTCAGCCATCTCCAAAGGCCCTACATTCCCTAAGGAGGATGAGATAAGGGTAATATTCAGAATTCATCATATTTATTATCTGCACTTGCATTCTCTGTTGACCCAAAATGAATTGGTGGCTTTATTTTATTTTCAGACATGGTATTAGTGCAATTTCTTAGCATAAAATTCTTCTGCTAATTTCAGATAGAAATTAGTTTTTAAGTAAATCACAAATATTCAATAGATCCTATGTTTGTTAATAAAGTGTCACAAAACTAGATAAATTGTTTGTTTATTTATTTATTTATTTTTGTGGGACTGGGGTTCAATCTCATGACCTTGCATTTGCCAGCCCTCAATAAATTGTTTTTTGAAGGTGGACACATACTTATAAAGGAGAAACAGGCATTTTTTCACAAAGTGATTGCTTGTGCCACTTATTGACCATGGGAAAATAAAGTGAAATCATCTGATATTTGACCAACTGAGTGTATGTACTATCCATTTAATGCAGAATAGATTGCACGGAAGAAAGACAAAGGAAAATGCTAGGCAGAGTAGGGCTTATTCTCAGTAGGAGACTCTGTTTGCTGAACAGTTGCAGTCTAGGGTTTATGTTTAGATATCTGACACACTGTCATACAGGGTTGACATAATCTTCGATCAGGTAATAGACAATACACAGATAATATATATTGGTCATATGAGGTGTTAGATTTATTCTTTCATGGCACTATCTTAGCCCCTTGAGGTTTCTTTAGTTGTGGTGTGCTTAGGCTACAGTCTAGAATCTTTCCAGAATGTAATCCAGATCTATCCAAATGCAAAATCATTTTCCACCTTCTCTGGAAACCCATTACTGGATGCACAATGGAAGGAGCCATCAGGAAGGGGCCATGAGTTACACCAGAAGATGAAAAGAGGTGGGCCTTTCTTTTGTGAAAAAGTGGGAACAACGTGCTTTGTCTTAATCTTGGTATATACGGGCCAAATAGGGCCCTAGCATGAAGGAAAAGAAAACCTCTCCTCATGGTGGACCTTGGTTCAAAAAGGTTTCAAACATCCACTGCGATTTCCATATTCAAATGACATTTCAGATTCAATAAAGAACAGATCATTGTAGTAAAACTTTTTCATGACTTTTAGCTCTTTAAGGTCTTCAATTTCTTTCGCCCTTTGATATTTTTCCCACTTTATCCAGCAGGCATTTCTTTCTACTGTAAATCTGCGCATTCAGATTATTACCTTTTCAGTATTCCTTGCAGGTAGGGGATATATCTTGTGGAACGTGAAAGCTCCATAAAGCGTGTACTTCCATCCAGAGTTGTGGGAAGCTGGGCAACGATCTCCAGATGCCACTTGAGGGTAACGATGACAGGGTGGCATGGAAGGTGAGTAAGAAGTAGGCAGACAGCAGCCTAGGCCTCACAGGTACACAGAGAGGCTTATGGGGCTCTGTGTAGGAATTTCATTAGCTAGGGATCAGTTTCTGACTGATAACCTCTTGGGCTTGATTCTCCAGTTTTCTCACCTGTGAAAGCTCAGTATCTTTTAATTTTCTTTCTACTCAAACAGGTCAGCTCCTTTTTCTTCCTACTTTTCAAATAATAGGCTTGACCAGCTTGGCATCCAGGAGGCTGAGGGAGAAAGATAATGAATGAATTTAAGGCAAAAGCTCTGACCAACATGGTTACTTTTCTTCACAAATTTTCTTGGATTATCATTAGAACCCACTTATTAGATTTTACTACATAATTTTCAGAAAATATATCTTCTTAATATAAATAATTAGACAATATTTACTGGCAAACTTCTACTTGTATATCATGGTGATCTTTCCAAAAAGTAAACATCTCTATTTGTATCATGATACTGACAAAAACCCACTTATTACACATAATATGGATGGAGCAAGACCTGGAATGATTTACTGCACAAATGAATAAGTTTTTATTTTTCTGCTTTTTCCTCTAAAGACTCAGTGGAAAGTTTTGTCTAGACAATGAAGCACTGATACTGGAGATTTCATTCCTAGGGTTGTAGAGGTCTCTTTCTTGAGTTACCTAGTAGCTGAGGGCTTGATAGAATTTCTTTTTATGAGTCCTAGTACAAGCAGGACTCTCAATGTGCTGGGCACAACTATACTCAGAGTGTACATATGCATCTCAGGCTGCTGTGCCTTGCCCTGTGGCATGACCCTGTGGAGATGTAGTCCAAAACCAGCTCCAGAGGCATCAAAATGTCCAGTGGGTAGGCCTTGAGTGTGGTACCTGGCTTAAGGGTGAAAATCTAGAGTTTTGAGAAACCAGACAACTCATCCTTTAGGTAAGATTTCTACAACACAATTGAAAATTACACTGTGTAGAGAGTTTAAAGTTAACTTTCTGGGATACATCTGAGAACCAATGTTCTCGTCTGATGACCAATGAATAGCTAGGAGGCAGCAGGTTTGACATCAGGGTAAAAATAAGACCTTGCCCAGGTATTATGGTTTGTGTGCATTTGTCCCCCCGAAGCCTCACGCAGTCATTGAGGCGTAGTTCTACAGCTTGTGATTAACTCATGATCTAAGGCTGGGATTATGAGTCTGAGTACTCCTGGGATTATGGGTGTGAGTGCTACACCCAGCCTGGAGTGGATAGCCTGAATGTAACATAAGAGAGACAGAGACAGACTCGCTCTCTGTAGCCATTGTTGCTGCTACTCTTCCCTTTGCTTGCTGCTCTTTGCTGCCATCATGAAAGGTGGCTCTCTGCCATGTTCCACTCTGCCTTGAAGCCAGCTGAGCATGGACTGAAACCTCCAGTAACTGTGAGCTAAATAAACTTTTCCCTCCCTAATTTGAGTGCTAAGAATTTGTTCTAACAACAAGAGAAGAGTAATTGAGACAGCAAGTAACTTGCTTAAGGAGAGGCCCAAACCTTCTCGGGAAGAAGAGGCCAAGCTAGAGAGAACCTGGAGTCAACACAGCTTTATTCCTTGAAGCGGGGCTGCTAAAACAACAGGTTCTCCGACTTAATTAGACATGTTGCTCAGCTCTTAGTTGTTTGTGTAGCAATAAAGGAGAAGGACAGGGTGATAAACAAATAGTGTAGACGATCATGGAATATAAAAGTACAATGGATTGTATCTAGTCCAAATATAATAGTCTAGCCTTAGTTTAGGAGTAAAAAGCAGTGGAAACCTCAGAAGCTTTGCTTCCTGTCTTCACAGTTGGACATGGATGTATCTTTTAGGAATTGAAATAGGCATGGTAATGATAGCTCTCATTTGCTGATGTGATACGAGGCTCAACAGTCGTTTGACATTTTTTTCTGTGTTAATGGATTTAGTTCTCACAATAACTCTATGACCAAGGTGCAGTTATTTTCACTTAGAATTCTGTATCACTAGTGAACAAAAACCTGCTCAAGAATCTATCATCCAGTGTCCACAGTACTAGAATGCCATTAAAAAATGTTACAAAACCTCAAGAAATCATAAAAATAAAGGATAAAGTTTGCTTCAAATTACTAATTAGTAAGCAAACAAGTTTAGTTGTTACCACAAACAGTAGATAATCAGCTCACAGGTATTTGAAGATTTAGTCCTATGGCATATTTTCACGATGACTGAAGAGGAAAAAAATCAAAGAAAACATTTCAGGGAGTATTACCTTGATTGTGTTCAGCTGTGCAGAAACAAAATCCTAACTAGATATGCCTGTTCATTAATTTTGTTTTCTTAACCACATCGGCCCTGGGCTGGGAGTGTTTACACCAGCCCTATCTTTTATGCTCTTTAATGTGTCTAGGTATCGTGTTGACATGGTAATTATCTCAATTTTTAAGTCAGTGGTGATCAAAGTTTCACATGCATAAAAAGCAGCTAGGGTGCTTATTAAAAAGGAATATTTATAGGTATCATCCTAGAGTTTGGAATTCATCACTTCCCTTATGCTATGGATGATTTTGGGTCTACTATTGGAATTCCTCAGGTGAGAGATGACAGCGGCAATGAATGTGGCAGTGACTCAGGCCATAGGCCAGGTATTGGCAGGATGTTCATGAGACACTATTTATTTGAAGTCTTTTTCTTTACTACTTCAAATTTCCCCTAGGTCCCCGCCTCTAGAATCTTTGTCTCAAGTTCCCAGTGGATTATCCAGGTCCGCCATCAGAGCTGTTTACCAAAGAAGCTAAGCCTTATACATTAGATTGTCCAAGCTATGTCTTTTAGGCAAGATTGAAAGCTTTGTTTAGGTGTCTCACCCACATCTTGGCAACAATATGAATCTAGTGTCAAATTCTGAATTAACTTTTCTCTTGCTTTTGGCCTTTTGAAGATGTACAGGTCCTATTCTGTAGGAGGAGGTCTTCATGGAGGGGTCATCCATTATCCTGCTTTCCTATTTTAGACAATTAGTCCTGTCTAGGTGGCACCAATGCAAAGATAGTATGTTGGAAGGGTACAGCAGGGTATAAACTATTTAGTTCATGGCCATAGGGAAACAAGGCAGGAGAACAATGCCAGGGAGCAAAAAACCATAGACCCCCAAGGCCATGTCCTCCTGACCCATTCAGACCCTCATAGGGTGTGGTCCACTCTGGATCCCAAAGCCAATCACAATGACATAATCACTATTAACCATTGCAGACTACAAATTCTGAATTTCAACTGTCTTTGTCAATTTAGAAGCTGCTCAATTTTGAGAAAGCAGTTATTTGTGCTTTTAGGCAATTTGTTGTATAATATACAGACTAGAAATGATTTCTAGTGTTCTGGGTGGCTGCAGTCACTCAATGATGCCCTAGACTTATCCAGCAAATGTTTATTGTGTCGTTGCTGTATGCCAGGGAGTAGTGAGAGAGAGCATTATGTGCTCGGAAGTCCCTGCCCTCATGGGGACTGTATGAAAAGGGAGAGGACAGACAAATAAAGTACATGATATAATAATTGGTTGGCATTAAGTACTATGAGTAAAAAATCAAGCAATGTAATTGGTTAGGTTGGCTGCCATTAGGGGGAGATAATTTATGTTAGAAGGTCACATGTATATAATTATATTATTACCCATATGGTAATTTATATTTTATGTAAAAAGTAAATAGACAAATGTTTAGGAACATTGAATAAATTGGAACTAACACAAGATTTTCTTGTTCCTAATCACATTTTCTCCTGGGGATGTTAAACATCCTTATTATCTTTCAATAATTTAGTTTCCTGTGAAATTATACTCCATAAGAAACATGCACTTGTAAAGCTTTTTAGTAACAAAATATATACAACACATCTCTTGTTTATGGTTAAAAGAAACATACACATTAATTTATTTAATTATGTAGTATTTATCAATTACCTATGACATGCCGGCCACTTCATTGAAATTGCACACAGGAAGGTAAACAAGACTGACATGGTCTCAGTTGTCATTAATTTTAAATCCCAGCAGGAGTGACAGACATTCAGCAACTGGGGAAGATGGGTATTAAACACTGATTGTACAATTAATGATTGAAACAGTAAATGCTTCAAAAATTTAAAAGCAATCTTTACACAATATATTGGAAATATTGGTGATGATAAAGTACTGCTTTTTCACAGAAGGAAAATGTGGACCATGTGGGGTTGGGGCGACAGCTCTGCGGTCTAAGCACCTGCCTGGCAAATGCAAGGATCTAGGTTTGATCCTCTGTAATGCACAGTGTGCCAATTGTAGAAGGGCAAGCTGTGCTGGCTAGTGAAACTTGGCCTGGTGTCACATGCCTGCAATCCCACTGCTGGGACAGAGGATCACTATGAATGACTCCAAGCTGTGTAGTGAGACCCTGTACCAAATACCTAATTAACCTAGCCAGGACTGGCCAAATAGTTTAGTGGATTAAAGTGCTTGCAAGCAGGTACAGGGACTGGGGTTTGGATCCTGGGGTGTGCTGAGATGGCAATTGAGACTGGACATGATGGTGCGCGCCTGTCGTCCCAGCTCTTGGGAAGCTGTGAACAGGCAGATCGCTATGAGTCTGATCTAGTAGTGAGATCCTAAATGCCCTGTAGACCCTTCCCTAAAATACAATAAATAAATAAATAGATAAATAAAACGAAAAATAATGAATTAATCTAGCCAAATCAAAGGGGAATGAGTTGGGCCAGATGAGAGACTCAGGGACAGGGTAACACATGAGATCCTTTCAAAGTTTTGGACAATTGACAAATAAAACAATCTGTTTAAAGTGTACAACATCACGTTTTGCGATGTGTATGTGTTGGGAAATGGTTGCTACCATCAAAGTGACTGACGTAGCCATCACTTCACGTGCTTATGGCAGTTCTTAAATTCCTTCACTTAACAATATTTTGCAATAGCACAAGCTAAAAAAAATATGCGTAAACAAAAAGAATAACGGGCTTTGTGTCTCACTTCCAGAGACAGATTAAAACATCCAAGTGGATGCCCTTCTAGGTGGTTTGTTGCCATCTCTACACATTGAAGCATGCTTGTTTTTAGTTTTCGGAGACAGGGTTTCACCATGGACTTCAGGCTGCCCTTGAACTCATTTTGTAGCCCAGTTTAGCCTTGAACTCACAGTGATCCTCCTGCCTCAGCTTCCTGGGTGTTGGAATTACAGGCGTGTACCACCCTGCCCACTACATTTAACATGTAAACATTCACATTAAAATTTTGGAAATAAAAAATGGCAATGCATGTATACTATTTTGTAATGTGTTGTTTCACTTAACGGAACATGGTATGCATGTTTTTACCTCAGTAAATTCCTATTAATATCATGGTCTCTGAGGGACACAATGAATACTTTTTATCTACCCAAGTTTTTATTTATATCACTGCTTATCTACTCATTGTTTCCTTCCTCTTGGCTAGCAATCATCTCCCTTCTAATTTCATGTTTTCTCTACACCACACAAATTAGGACAATTATGCAATATTTGTCTTCCCACATCTGGGTTATTTCTCCTAATGTGATATTCTTGGTTTCTATTCATTTATCTACAAATGATATAACTTTGTTCTTTGTTGTGGCTGTATAGTACTCCATCAGGTATATAGCCCACAATTTATTCACATCTTCATCTTCATGGGCATCTAATCTACTGTCATTTCTTAGCTATTGTGAATTGTACCACAGTAAAAGGCTATGCAGGTGCCCCTCGAATATGCTGACTTTAATTCCTTCAAGTGTATGCCGAGGAGTGAGGGGTATAGCTGGGGCACATAGTAGAGAAATATACATTTATAAAAAAGCTTATTAAGAAAACTCTCATCTGTATGCTGTCTATTACAAAACAAGGAAATAGTAGGAGATCTGGGAGTTTGGATTACGGTTTTGGGGGGTAATAGAAGAAGTACAATGGACAGGTGTGATTGTTTCTCATGCTTCTGTTTCTCCACATAAGACTTGAGAAAGAGACTATTCATTCCACATTGCTGATGTTATTTCATCCTGCTGCCCTTGAATAGTGGAAATCATAACTTCTTAGGGTTGGGGAGATAGCTCAGTAGAATAAGCACTTGCCTAGCAAGTGCAAGGGCCTGAGTTCAATCCCTAGTTCCAAAAAGAAAAAGAAAAGGAAAAAAATATTCTTTTACTTTTCTGGTGGAGGGTTGAGAATATAAGTTAACAGACCAAAAATTAGAGAACAAGAAGGGCTATGAGGATAGCCATCATTTTGGCTCTAGCCCCTCAATGTCAGTGAGGACTCAGGACATAAGAGAACCTGTGCTTTAGCATCCTATAACTCAGGGGTTTCTCAAATTTTCTGGTCAAGGAGATTATGGAACCTCAGAGGAAAGAGATAGGTGAAGTATAGTGTGCCTAGGGAGAGTCACTTGGGGAGAAAATGTTCTCTCAGGCTTTCACAGAGAGCAAACTGGTCAAGCATTGGCTGTGACTTGTCTCGATGGTTGACACTGACAGCAGTTCTACAAAGCACTGCATATGGTTCCAAAGTAAATCCTGAGGAGATTTGACCTTGGAAAGTACAAATGATGAACGTTTTGTTAGATAGGTCTTGCTTTGGCTGACACTTGATCACCCAGCAGAAAAGCTTAATTACGAGGCATAAAATGCAGAGCTAGATTAGTACGATGAGCTGTAAGAGGCTTAAATCAACAGCCTTCAACATTGCCAGTTTCACCGGTAACCCACCGCAATTATGAAACACTGGACTGTGTGTACAACTACTTCCTTCTAGTTCAAAGAGAAGAAAACTTTTTCTTTTTTCTTTTTTTTTGCCTTCGGAACCAAGAGTAACTAAAAGAAGCCATGGCCAAAACCAAAAGGCATGCTATACAAATCCATTTATGCACAGCTCTAGAAAATGCAGTGTAATATTTAGTGACAAAACCCAGATCTATGTTTTCTTAAAAAGATCAGAAGGAGATAATCAAGATACACAGGGGAACTTCTAGGGGTAACATGTATTCACTATCTTGATGGTTCTAATGATTTCACAGGTGTATACATATAATTTATCAAATGACATATTCTAAATTTGTGTATCTTATTGCACATCAATTATACCTCAGTAAAACAATTGATTAAAAATTTCCTACAGGACAACTTACTTTCCAAATACTTCTCAAATTTTAATTTTCACTGGAGTGGTGGTGCTTCCCTGTACTCCCAGCACGTGGGAGGCTGAAAACAGGAGAATCATTAAGAGTCTAATCTACATAGTGAGAACCTATAGACCTTATCCTAAATACAGAAAAAGAACTTCCAAAAAACCACCCACAAAATTATTATGGCATAAATATGTAATAGGAGGCCACTTTCTTACAACTTTAAGTATATAAGACATTATTGTCAACTATAGTTACAGATTTACATAGTGGATTTCTAGAATTTGTCTTGCTTCACTGTGAAGTTAGCATAATGTCTTCAAGCTTCTTGTATACTGTTGTTCATTTCAGAATTTAGTTTTCTTAAAAAATATGAATAGAAGAATCTGGAACTCAGCAAGTGGGCCCCTCAAAGAATTCAGATGACAGGTATCTCCCCCTATATCATTGAATTAAATGAATTAAAGAAACAGATCTATGAAGCTGTAGAGGAAATGAGATAAGAAATAATCTCACTGGTAGAAAAGGAAAAGACAACTATAAGAAAGGAATTTCTCAGCATATTTAGAGAAGACATAGATTAAAAAAATAGAGGAACTTGGGAAAATGATGGAAATCTTGGAAGAATAATATAGGAAACAGAATGTATCAAATAGATTAAAAGAGATATCAAGTAAATTCAAAATTCTGTTGAAAGATGGCAAAATTACTTGAATGAACCTGAAGATAGATGTTTAGAGTTTGAAGATAGAAACCTGGCTAGGGATCACAAAAAGAAAAATATCTTAAAAATAACAGGGGACTGGGAAATAACAATTCAACAGCTGCGAGATGGTGCAAAGAAAAGCAATATAAGATTGACAGGTGTCAAAAAAGAGCAAGAATTACCACAAATGATATAAAAAGACTTTGCTGAAGTAATAGCAGAAAATTTTCCAAGTATGGAATCAGAATCTGACATACAGGAAAATAAGGCGTATAGAACTCCAGATAACTATGACCAACATAATAAATCTACACCAAGACATATAATAATCAAGGTCCTAGAAATTCAGCAAAAGAATATATGCAGTATTTAGTACAGGGTTTACAGGGTCTCACTATGTAGATCAGACTTGTAGTAATTCTCCTATTTCAGACTCCTAAGCACTGGGGTTACAGGCTTGCACCATCACGCCCAGTCTCAATTCCCATCTGGGCATGCCCCGGGGCAAGGCTGGCACAGCATAAAAGAACAAATATTAAAAGCTTTTAGATAAAAGAAACAGATTGCAGAGAAAGGAAAGTCTATTAGAATCGCAGACTACTTCTCAACAAAAACCATTAAATAAAAAAGAGCTTGGAGTAAAGTATTTCAGGTTCTAAAAGAAAACAACTCCCAGCCCAGACTGATGTATCCTGCAAAACTATTTTACAAAATTAATGGAGAAGAGCTCCACGACAAAGAACAACTGGAAAATTCATGACCACCAAACCAGCATTATAAATAGTATTGAATGATATTCTAGGTAGAGATAAAAAAACAAAACAAACAAAAACAAACACAATTACAAGAACAGTAACAGAAACAAACCACCATCCAAGGCAAGCAATTAAACAAAGGGGAAAAGTAGGGAACCAACTGCAGGAAGATAAAGTGACCAAGATAAGCCAATACATATCAGTCATGACCATCAATGTAAATAACCCCGATTCACTAATACAAAAGAACAGATTAGCAGAATGCATAGAAACAAAGTGCTGCATATAAGAACTGCATTTAACTCAAAATGAATCTCACTGACTAGGCTGGGTGTGGTGGTGCATGCCTGTAATCCCAGCATTTGGGAGGCTGAGGCAGGAGGATCAGTTTGAGTTCAGACCAGCCTGGGCTACAAAAGTGAGCTCAAGGCCAGCCTGAACTACATAGTGAGATCCTGTCTCAAAAAGACAAAAAAAAAAAAAGAAAAAGAAAAAGAAAAAAAAGAATCTCACTGACTTAAAGTCAAAGGATGGAAAACAACCTTCCATGTAGCAGAATGCCCCCACCCAAATAAAAGCAGAGGTTACTATTTTCTTTGCAGATAATGTGAACTTCAAACTAAGAACGATAAAGATATAAGGAAGATCACTAAATATTTGTCAGGGGAAAACTTTAAGAGGAAGAGGATCAGTGACCCACCCCCCCCATTAAGAGATGGGGATTGAGACTGGGCATGGTGGTGCAAGCCAGTAATCCCAGTGTTTGGGAGTCTGAAAACAGGAGAATTACTACAAGTCTGATCTACATAGTGAGACCTTATAGACCCTATACTAAACAGAAGATGGAAGACACTTCACCAAATATATTCAGTCACCTTACCTTTGATAAAGGAACCAAACATGTTCACTGGAAGAAAGATAATATCTTTAACAGTGTTATAAAAACTGGCTTTCCACTTACCAAAGACTAAAACTAGATCCATGCCTATTATTATGTGTAAAACTAAAGTTTTGAAGTATCTATGCTAAAGAATGAAATATCTAAATATTAAAATAAAAATGCTAAATCTATTGGAAGAGAAAGTAGGGAAAAATGTTGAAGACATGGGTGTAGGCAAAGGATTCATGAACAAAAACGAAGCTACATGAAAAGTACGTCAAAGAATTTACACCTGGGATTTCATCTTATTAAAGATTTTGCATATCAAAATAATTTACCAACAGAGTGAAAAGTCAACCCACAGAGTGAGAAAAATATTATCCACCTGTTCTTCAAACAAAGAACTTATTTATGTCTGGAATACATAAGGAATCAAAAAAAATCAAGCTGCCAAGTTCAAAAGCCCAATCCAAATATGGTCTTCTGAGATGAACACATACTTGTCTACTGATGAAGCACACTTAGCAAATCATAGAGAAAACATTCAACACCACTGGTTATTAGAAAGATGCTAATCAAAACAACACTGAAATTTCGTCTCACCCTAGAGAGAATGGCTAACATTAAAAAAAAAAAGATCAACCAATAGCAAATTCTAGATGAGCTGTAGGGAAACACGAGCCTCCACTCTTGGTGGGAGTGTAGACTGTGGCAACCACTGTGGAAATCAGTGTGGAGATTCCTCAAGAAAACTGGCATTAGAATTTCCATTTGACACAGCTATTTCCCTTCTGGATATTTTCCCAGAAGAATTAAAAACATCATACTACAGCAATATATGTGTATACATATTTATAGCAGCACAATTTGTAAAAGCTAAATCTTTGAATCAACCTGAATGCCCATCAGCAGAGGAATACATAAAAAAGATATGGCATTTTTATGCAATGTATTTATACTCAGCTATAAAGAAGGATAAACTTGAGACTTTTATAGGTAAACAGATGCAACTTGAGACCATACACATAAGTTAAATAAATTAGATTTTGCATGTGTAAACATCATATAGTATCTCTAGTATAAGGAACTGAAAGACTAAATATGATCCAAAATATATAATAGATACTGTAAAATAGGAAGAAATTGCTCAAAAGAAAAAGATAATTGAGACAGGGAAAAGAAAAAGGAAAGAAGGGAATATATATTACTTGGCTACCATAAGTTGAGATACTGTCACCTTAACTTTCTATTTGTTCATTGAAAAGAAAGCTTTGTGCTTACATTGTTGGATCAGTTTTGCATGTCTATGTCTTTTAGTCTGAGCAACTAATTTAAAGATAACAATATGTAATGTATTGCCAATTGTTACACTCCTATTGTCCTGTTCTGACATTTTGTATCATTGTATTTTCTTTTTAGAATAAAAAAGCCTGAATAGTGTTCCATTTGTCACATTTTTGGTATCTAGTCATCATTTAGCTTATTTCCACATATCAGCTATTGTGATTAATACTGCCATGAGCTTTTAGGTCCTGATATATATATTTTTTTAAATAGGAAATAATTTTTTATTTGGGGGATTTTAGTTTTTTATTTATCTAGTTTTTATTACTTTTAATAAGAAATAACAATGAGACAGTTTCAAAACGCATCAGTAGTACATCTCCAATAATTAATACAATGTATATTATTGTCCTTGTAGTAGTTATTCAGAGTACAGAATGCAGACATGGTAATGTTTCTAATCTTTACTGGTACAAAAACTTCTAATAAGATTCTGATTTCTTTTCTTTTAGACTCATACCTGGAAGCAGGATTGGAGAATATACAGTATTGTATTCGTGATTTTTTGTGGAACCTTTTTCTCATTTTTACAGAGTCAACACAATATTACCTTGATAACCAGGGTATGAAAGTATTCTATTTTCTCAATGTTCATGAACACTTGCCTTTTGTTTTGGTAATAGCTGCTTCAACAGATACTAGGGAGCATCTTACTGTGAATCAATTTTGATGTCTATCCACTGTGAACAGTGACACTGAATATTTATTTTTCATACACCGATTGGCCAATTTATGACTTTTTTTTGAAGAAATGCTTGGTGAAGTCCTAAATATAGTTTAAAAACTGGATTAGTAGATATTTTAGTATTGAGTTGTAGGAGTTCTGGTTGTTATATTCTGGTTATTAATCTCTTTTCACTTGTCTTATTTTGTAAGTTGCCTTTGCTTTTGTTTCTTGCTTGCTTTCCTGTGGAGGAGCTTTGTCTTGCTGATGATGCAATCCTATTTTTTATATTTTAAGATTTTTTATTACAATAAAAAATTAACATTTTATTCAATTTTAGGCTTGACTTTTGTAATGTAGTATAAGAAGATAAGCACCCAATTTTATTCTTTCTTCTGTAGGTTCCCAGTACTTCTAACATTTGTCGATATACTGTCCTTTTCCACAGAGTATTCTTGGCACACTGTGGAAGATAGATGGACCTATTCACGTGGATTAATTACTGGTTTCTTTCTTCTTGTTTTCAGATAAGATCTCTGAAAGTTGTTAGGCTAGACTCAAACTCTTTGACTCAAGTAATTTTCCTGCCTCAGCCTTCCAAGTAGTTGGCAAGCATCAGGGTTCTTGGCTTGCCAATTTTTAAGTTGGGTTGTTTTCTTTTTGTTGAGCTTTTAGACTTCTCTGGATAAACATCTTATTAACTAGTGAATTTATAAGTATTTTCTTCTTGTAAACACTTATCTGTGTTTTTTTCATTCTTTTAATCACAGTGTCTATCGAGTAGTGCCAATTTCTTTTCTTTTTTTTTTTTTTTTTCTTTTTGAGACAGGGTCTCACTATGCAGTTCAGGCTGGCCTTGAGCTCACTTTTGTAGCCCAGGCTGATCTCGAACTTAAACTGATCCTCCTGCCTCCCAAGTACTGGGATTACAGGTGTGCGCCACCACACCCGGCTCGAGTAGTGTCAATTTCAATACATTGCCTTTTCTTTTTATGGGTATTCAGCATTACATAATTTCTTTGTATCTAAGAAATCTTTGCCTGATTCAAGACCACAAAGATTTTCATTTTTAAAAGAAGCTTTGAAGTTTTTGTTTTTACATACAAGTCTGTAATTGATTCTCAGCTTAATTTTGTAGGTGGTGTGAGACATGGTCTGCAGTTAATGTTTTGTAATGGTCTCTTTATTCAAAATGGTACCATCTGTTGGAAAGGCTACCCTTTTGCTGTCAGTTTGTCTTTACATTATCCTAAGAAAATTAGTCATTCATTTATGGCTAGAAATAGTTATAATCTCTTCAAATTCATTGGTCTAACTGAGTATCTCTAGCCAATGAAGATATTTGTGAAGAATATTTTTTTTCCAAAAAATCAGATGCAGTTTATCTACTTCATTTTCCTTTTTGGGATTATTTTGGCTGTTTTAGTCACATCACACTTTGTTCAGAACCAGTTTGTCAGTTTCTTAATGGAGCTTGTTGACATTTTAATTGGGATTGAGCCGAATACACACATCAATTTGTGGAGAATCGACATCCTAACAAAATCGAGTTTCTGATCAGTAAAAAGGTATGTTTTTATTGATTTAGCTCTTCCTTATGGTTTCTCTACAGAATGCTCTTGCTTTCATTACACTGATGCTAAACATATTGACGAAATTTGTACTAAGTATTTCATGCTTTTTGATACTACTCTATCATTTTGTAAAATTTAATTTTTGATTATTTGTTGACAGTGTGTAGGAATTCAACTGAGACTTGTGTTTTTTCTTTTCAACTTCCCCAGTCATTTACTAGTTCTAGCATCAATTTTATGGATTTTATTGGGTTTTTTATAGAACAAACCATGTAAATAGCGATATTTTGTTTCTTCCTTTTCTATCTGAACTTTCTTTCTTTCTTTCTTTCTTTCTTTCTTTCTTTCTTTCTTTCTTTCTTTCTTTCTTTCTCTCTTTCTCCTTCCTTCTTTCCTTCCTTCCTTCCTTCCTTCCTTTCCTCCTCCTTTCTTTCTGCACTTTGCACTTGTACTGCTGAGCTATCTCCTCAACCTGGCATCTTTTATTTTTATTTCTTGCCCTTCTCAGATAAACTGTGAGCACCACATTGAAGAAAGTAGTACAAACAGACATCCTTGTCTTTAAAAAGTTGTCTTTTACCTTTATGTGATGAAGTGTGTTCTCCTCAAGCTTATTGTTCTAGATGAACTCTCAGGATTTTAGTGTGTGACTACTGGGACACAGAAACTGTCGTAAAGCAACCTAGGCAAAGCTGGTCATAGAGGTGGTCTACCATCCAATATGGTAGTATTCTTAGAAAAGTATAGTATAGCCTACATATATGTGAGCACGGAGGAAACACCACCTGAAGACAAAGTCAGGAAGATAAATCTCAGAATGAAACCAATTTGATCAACACTTCAGTCTACACTATCTCTATACTCTAGAACTACAAGAAAACTAATTTTGCTATGGCAATCCTAGCACTCCAAAGCAATGATTAAGTATGATGCTAATACAGCATTTAAGGATGATATTAGCTATAGCTCTTTATAAATACCTGAAATCAGGTTTCAGAAATTGCGTTGTGGTCCTAGTTTGCTAAAAGCTTTAAGATCAATAATGTATATAGGATTTGTTAATTTTTTCTGAATATATGGAGATCATACAGTTTAAATTTTGTTTGTTTTAGATGCTGGATATCACATCCAGGACTACACGCATTGCTAAGCAAGTACTCCACCACTGAGCTACATGCTCAGCTCTTGCTTTTAGTTTGTTAATATGGTGAATCAATGAGATTGTAACAGTGGTTCACTGTGTCTTTAAAAGTATGATATGTGACAATTAATGGTATTTTTCATGCTTTCTTATGATATATAATATATATGTAATTACCCACAGCTCAGCCTATTTAGAGTAGTAAAACATGTGGTAGGATTTTACAAACTAAAGAGGAAGTGGATGATATATTTATTTAAACCAAAATTTGATTGTAATGTGAACCCTCAATTAACTTAAGTGCACTTAGCTTTAAAATAGAAGGATAATAGGAAATGAAGAATGTAGTAAAACAGTTAAAGCTCAGATTTTTAATATGTGGTCTGGAGTTTGTCTTTCTTTTGTTGTTTTTTTTACATGCATCTTGTGTGTGTGTAATGGGGGTATAAGGAGTAGGTAGTCGTGGAAGTGCTATCTGAGGACCTCCAGGAAGGTGTCTCCCTCCCCTAACAAAGCACCTTCCAAACTTCATTAGCAGCTTATTTCTTTGGCTTCACATTGCCTCTTGCAACACTACATATTGTTGGAGTGCCAGCACTTTAGCTATTTAGCATTCTCTAACAGTTTCAGCTGATTTACTTTTTCTCAGGGCCATTTGGCTGAAAATCAGAGCACTAAGGAGCTAAGGATCTTATTAAGCAAGGAAAGGATGAGTCTAGGCATGGAATAATCTTATCTCATCATGAGATACGCGCGGGCTGAGGGCTTAGCGCTGGGCAAAGTGAGGGCACAGGGCACAGGGCACAGGGTGGGGCTCAGAGCTGGTGAGAAGGAGAAACAGAAAGGCACTCTTGCTAGGTAATAGGGTGCAGTGTCAAAAAGAAAGTGGGGGTCATTTAAGGTGTCATTTAATAAAATAAATACATATGAATGTTCATTTGCCAAGAGCATTGCATTTAGACCCAGGTATGCCTAAGCTGGGTGGGAGTGGAAATGAGCACTGACGTCAAGGAGAAGCAGGGCCATCATCAGGGAAGAAGGGATTCTGTCAAGTGCCCAGCTGTCACAAAGGTGTGCTGAAAGCTAGACTGCAGCCTGGTGCAGGCCATGCTGAGACAGTGGGAGAGAGAGAGAGGGAGGAGGGAGAGGGAGAAGGGGAACAGACAGACAGACAGACAGATATATATAGAGAGAGACAGAGAGACAGAGAGAGACACAGAGACAGAGACAGAGAGAGAAGGACAGAAAGAGACAGACAGAGACAGAAAGAGAGAGACAGAGAGAGACAGAGACAGAGAGAGATACAGAGACAGAGACAGACAGAGATGGAGACAGAGACAGACAGAGAAGACCCCAGGGAGTACACAAATGAATAACTACATCTATTATAGTTTTAAGGATGTCTAGATTTTCCTATAGGATATTTAATTATTAAGAATGATCAAAATGTATTTTATATTATTTTTACTGGAGGAAAGTGCTACAAAAATACATTGTAGGAAGAGTGGAAAATTGGCCCCAGTCTCTGAGCCATCTGATTAATTGAAGATCTATTTATTTAGATACTTTAATCCATTAGTGATATTTATTGTTAACCATGTATATAATGAGAAAGAGTAATATAAGAATAAGGGCACTGAGCCATGTTACTTGGGTTTCAAGTTTGGTTCTGTCTATTAGAACTTATGTAGTTGTTCGACAAATTAACATATTGTCCTCAGTTTTCCCATATGGAAAATGGGGTTGATAGAAAGCTTTGAAAAATGAGTGTCAATTGATATAATGATACAAAATGTCTAACACACATGCCTGACACACATATAGGCATTCAACAAATATTTGGTATTTTTATTATAATTTGATTCTGTAATATATATGTATATATAAAATAAATGTAAATATTTATATATATTTATATACTATGTAAACATATAAATATATGATGTATATAAGGATTATGGATATATGTATATATAAAAAGTATGTGTGTATATATCTATATATATATATACAGAGAGAAATAAAAGTAGAAAAAGGAAAGGCAGAGAAAATACATTATTGAATATAGGTTTGAGAGAAGAGTAGACCTAAGTTGATTTTAGTTTCATTACATACTTATTGAATCTTAGATGATTTTTAAATTATGCAACGTAAGTAGAATTCTTTGTAGGTTTATTTGAAGAAATAAAAGTGTCACAAAAGATACAACATTGTTTAGTCAATATCTTATTATTAATTGGTACTTATGGATATTATGTACTATTATTACTTATTTTTAATAGTAATCTGTGTACACAATTCTTTCAGAATTACTTGCATACAGATATTTCTGAGAAATATAAAAGTTGCATTCCCACAAGTTTAGCAGTTTCTTTTGTATACTATAAATTAAGCCCATGTAAATTATTTTTGAAAATATAGCTGTTTCAAAGAAGATAGAACTGAGAGTATGATGTATGGTAGCATAGTTAGACTTAATAAGCTTCAAATTAGCAGTTTCATTGACTAAATCTAGAAAAGGTTTTGTTTCTTTAACAGTTTGTGAGATATCTAACCAGTATCATGAAGATGGAATATATCTCATTAACTATCTTGATATGGGGAGAAGTGCCAATTACTGGTATTGGGAAAAATGAATCATCTCATAGCTCCTCCAATGCATTATGGTAAGTTTCAATTATATTAAAGACTGAAATGCAAAATGTAAAATCATAAAAATAACAGAAGAAAAAAACATAAGTGAATCACTTTTCTAGCTTAGCAGCAGGAAAGGATTCCAGCTATGATTAATCACTCAGAAGTCACAAAAGAAGAAACTAATAAACCGCATTAGAACCATGTGTGCACGTTCCACAAAGCCGGGAGAAGCAAACAGCAAGGTGAAGGACACGTTGGGAAAACGGTAAGCACCTAATTATGAATAAGAGATTAATCTCTTAATATAGAGAGAGCTCCTAGAAGTTGATCAGAAAAAGACTACATGCTTTTTAAAGCAGGTAAATAATATAAACACTTCCCAGGAAAGGAAATACAACTAAACTTTTAAAACTGTTCAGAGTCACTCAAAACAAGATAAATGCTAATTAAACCTACACCACAAGCAGTCTCTACTCTATCAGTTTAAAATGATACAGTACCTGTAAAGTACAACTTGGCATTATCTATCAGAATTATAAATGCAGGCTCCCTTAAGTTTATCCTGCAGATAAAACTACACAGACAGGAAATGAGTCACATACAAGCTTATTTGTTGTAACCTTGTATGTAATATAAGGTTGGTAATACACTTAGGTTAGGCTGGGAAAAACCTAAGCATACATCAGTAGGGGACTTGACAAAGAAAGAAAAAAAGGTTCGTTTCCCACAGTGGAATATAAGGTGTCTCTAAACAATGAAAAACAATAAGTGGAAATTTCTGCCAGTCACATTGGTTAGCGAAAACAAAAAGACCTGGAAGTTTATTTAATCTATGTGCTGTGTATGAGTGGGAAGAATAGGACTAAAAATTTCCATTTGATTATCTTTGTATGATGAGACTTGGAACAGAGTAGAAACTAATAAAATTGGTTACTTTCAAGGTTGGCAAGGGCAAATGGCAATAGAAATAGGGGTGGGAAGGGTGCCTTTCTGTTCACTGTATTAAGTATTGTTTTAATTTATCATCAGAAACTTTTTAAAATAAAACGCATTTAGAAAGCAGTGTATACCTAAAAAACATGAATATGATTATATGTATGTATGATACTGCAACTTCATGGCATTTTATGTAACTTCTTTAAGTACATTAGTTGCCTTTAAACAAAGATCAAATCAAGCTTTAAACTGATAGGAACATAAATTTTAGTCTTACATTTTAAATTTTAAAAACTTAAAATTTTTAGCCATACACAGAGACAAGCACAGACCACAATAGCTTTATTCAATATAGGTTTTGACAATTAAAAATTTTTAACAAGGTGGCTTTCTATCCCACACTAAAAAAAAAATGTAAATAAAACTTTTGAGATTTTTATTTCAAGTTAGTAATAATTTAAAACTTTTCAAATCTATGAAAAAAAAAAAGAAACAAAATTTCCTGAGAATGAGCAGGGAGGGGATTATTAATCCGAATGAGTGGCACACAGGTGGAAAATCCTTGCAATCACTTCCCAGTAGAACTCAATGAAAAAAGTGCCTACTTTATGGAACCGAGAAATTAACAATAATAAAATTGAACCGTTGGCATCATTTTGATAACAGAACCCAGAAGCAAGGCTGGAAAATACTGAAACACAGTTAAGACCCCAAAACACATTTTACTTAAAAAAAGAAAGAAAGAAAACAGCCAGAGGAATACAGACCAGACAAGAAAGCTGGTCCTTCAGCAGGGTGGCCTTTTAGACCGTATTCAGACACATCCTATACACTTCTACCCCATCAGAATTCTACTTGACACACAGATGGACTAAATATCATATAGAGAGATAGCAGTTATGTAGCGACAATTTTTTATCTTGGCTCAAAAAATGAAGTTTATCTCTCTCTCAGATCAATAGTTAACAACCTTTCACAATCAGGAGCTACGCACAATGAGTTACTTTTCTTGAATTAATTTGGTCTTACCACTTCCCAATTTACGTTATTATTAATTTTCCATAAAGCCTCTAGGAACATAATGAGTTCAGAGCCCATCAGGAGGTGTTGAAGTTGCTTGGTTAGCCACAGGCAAACAGACCAATTAAAACACTTTGCTCCTGACCTCTTAATAATTTTAATTTCCTTTGTTAATCTTATTTCCCTAAAATACAAACAGCTCAGAGGTTGCTAATTTAGCATCCGTTAGATCGGGCCCACTGGATGGACTGTTGTTTTAGAATAACTTCTAGGATAAACTGTCTATGACAAGCTACATCATTTCTTGTATGATTATTCATTTACGATTGAAAATAGTGCTCCATGTCATGTACGAAGTTCAAGAATTGGCAGAGGGAAAAAGATTTTACTATGCGATATTTTACTGGAAAAGGCCAAGTGTTTGATATTTTTGGCCTACAAAGCTGATTAGCTCTCTAGAGTCAAACAACAGATTTAATTATATGAAATTAACCCATGTTAAATGTACAGAATTAAAGAAATAATTTTTCCTGTTCATTAATGTCTTAAATGTTACCCCCTTGTACTTAAAATAAAATGCACGGCTCAACCTTATGATTGAAAGATTAGATGAGGCTTGAACCAGTAAAAATAGATTTTTTAAAGGAAAAGTTATTTTGAGTGGAGTGCTAGCTGTACTAGACGAATCCAGTCGGGCCTCCTCTTCAGTCTTGTCAAAGCTTAGCACAGTCCAGAAGGCACTAGTGTGTATGCCAAAAAATCAGAGCAGCAGCAGTTAAAAAAAATAAGTGCACTAAGAAATATTAAATGGAAAGCCAATGCCTATAAATAAAAAAGGCAAGTGAGTACTAATCAATCATAAGTAACTCTGAGCAGAAAAAAAGGAGTTGGAAGAGTGAGAGAGATTTCACATACAACATATGAGACTAGATACAAATGATTTAATTAAACTGTATTCATTCTACACAAAATCTCTAAATGTTAAGAAAAACTGGAGTATAGAAATGCAACGTCTTGCTTTGCAATCTATAGCGGATGAGTATCAAGGCATATGCCAACAGCAGAAATAGAAGCAGTTGATGAATCCTGGTGAGTGGGATGTTTCGTGATCTCTGTCTGGTTCTTTCTATTCATCTCAGCGTTTTGTGGCTTTCACTGAAGGACCAAGCCCCGTCCCTTATGAACAATAGCAGGTTGGGTGCCCTTAGCATTGGGGGTAAGAAGAAATAAACAGAAAACAAACTCTATGGGGATTAATATTGAATAAATATGCACGGGAGTTATAGTAATCCCATGAAAAACGACGATGCATGTTGGAGGGAGCAGAGGGAGGATGGGAAGAAGGACAAAGGAAGGAGACTGAGTATCGCAAATATAAGAAGAAGAGAAAGGTGTCAAAGGATGCCTAGGGGCCAGCCTCGAGACGGAGGAAATTAACTGTAGACAATGTCTAGTTGACCTTACAGGCTAGTCTTGTCTGAGAAAATCACTTATGCTGCTCAGCAGAACTGGACCATATGGCCCTCTTTCTAGAAGGAAACTTGCATCTTTTCAAATAAGAGGCCCACTCAGCGCTTTGACATTTAGGTTCCAAGAAATAAATATAGGTTTATAAAAACATGCTCCACAGTCTTCTTGGCTATCTATGATTTTATGTCTCGAATTAAGGCAGGAAAAAAAGAAAGAATTATATATTCTCCAATATACATTTAGCTTTTAGAATAAAAAGATTTGAAATTCTGGAAATAAGATCTATAAGATTGTCTTAGTTCCATAGCTATATCTGTATCTGTATTATCTATATTTCTGTCACTATCATTGTTCATTCTCAATTCAGTGAAAACTGGAAAATATATTATACCTGAGCCCAGCATGAATCTTTACTTTTACCACAAACTGGAAGACAAAAAACTGCATTCATATATGAACACCAGAAACCAGCTTCCCAAGCTTATAAATGACAGCCAGAGCTTGAAGTGAAATGGGTTATTTTTAAAAGCAAAGATGATTTCAATCATTACTAGCTCTGATAATGGGTAGCAAAAATGGCTCACGGAAAAGGCACACATTCTGTTAATAGATTGAGAAGAAAAACATTATTATTGGTGGTGTTTTTTTTTTTTTTTTTTTTCCCTCCTCCTCTAACAGATCCAGTGATATCACCACTGCAATCTGTTATTTATGTAGCAAAGCAGTAAACAGTGGAAAGGAGGGTATCTGCACAGGGACATCTTCTCTGAGAAGTTGCTTGAAAGATAGGCATGTGCTGAACATGTGAGAAGGATTTATGCACTTGGCAGCAAGCACATTCTCAGAACAGTAGGGAAGCAAAATGCGGCAGATAAAGAAAACTAAAGATTAGATTCGGATAAACAATAGGATGCCTGCAACGTATTTATTTAACAAAAGGCTGGGAATATAAGTGTATACCTTCAATGAAACCCTGCCTGAGATGAACATTTAAAAATTAGATTTAGATAGAAAATTAAGATCCTTAAGCGTTGCTTCAGCTTCTGCAGTAATCTTCAAGGAATGGGAGCTTAAAGCTGTGTTTTGTGCGTGGTCTTCAGAATGTCTAAATACAGCCTCCTCACAAACATTAGCTATATCTAGGTTTCTCAGCCTTGAATCTGTCGACAGTTTGTGCCAGGCTTTGTGCTGTGAGGCTGACCTGTCCCTTTTAGGGTATTTATTAGAATCCTTTATCCAGTATTTTCCAACAATCACCCAGTTGTGACAACTAATAATATCTCCAGGTATTATCAAATGTTCCTAAGTGGCTAAACTTCCATAGTGCACGGTCTGTATCCTTTCAGAACATAGAGGAAATCTGAAAGATACTGAAAGAACTCTCCAATATGTACTTACTCACTGGAAAAATTAAACTACTTGTGCTTACAATTCACTTGTAAGAAGTCTGTGAAAGTTAAACAGGTAAGTTATGGCTGAGAAAAATGCCTTCAGCAAAGAAGAAAATTAGAGTCTTTAACACTAACTGCATCACCCAAAACCTATTTTGTTTTCCAGTTGTTCCCATTTCCTATTGATTTATATAAGCTAATTTCTCCCTTTTATATCTAGCCAAGCGAAATGCCTTCTAAAGAACAAAGTCTTAAATTTATTTTATTTATTTATTTTTTTTTCAAGGGGAAGCCAGTTTTTTTTTTTTTTTTTTTTTTTTTTTTTTTTTTTTTTTTTTTTTTTTTTTTTTTTTTTTTTTTTTTTTTTTTTTTTTTTTTTTTTTTTTTTTTTTTTTTTTTTTTTTTTTTTTTTTTTTTTTTTTTTTTTTTTTTTTTTTTTTTTTTTTTTTTTTTTTTTTTTTTTTTTTTTTTTTTTTTTTTTTT
>PVJA010004612.1:0-15524 GCA_004027025.1 Myocastor coypus
AGGTCCCATAATCTCCTTGACCAGGAAATTTGGGAAACCTCTGAGTTATAGGATATTATGGCACAGGTTCTCTTATATCCTGAGTCCTTATTGACCTTTATGGGCTAGGGCCAAAATATTGGCTATCCTCATAGCCCTTCTTTTTCTCCAATTTTTGGTCTGTTAACTTACATTCTTAACCCTCCAGCAGAAAAGCTTTGTGATACTATTAGTCTATAACATAGGTACTTGAGCTTATCATCACTGGCTTTCTAAGTATCAAATATCTTTGACTTAGCTTGGAATTGATATTTTCTGACTATTGAGGCCTCTCTGTTTTTAACCTCTCCCTCTGTTGGCCTTTTCCCTCAGCATGGGAACATATTGTTTCTCTCATTTTAGAGGAAACAAATTCTTCCTCTTGTTATTTCAGTCTTCTCTCTTTCCCTCTGTTCTTTTTACCCTTCCACCCCCATCTCATTGAAATGTCATTGCGGAGATCTACCAGTGACTTAAGCCGTGAGTTGATTCGGCTCCTTTTAGTCCTTTTATTCTTGGCAACTCAGTATTTGACACCTTGCCCCTTCTGGATAATCTCAGTCCTTTCTTGTCTCAGCGACAGTGCTCTTTCCTAATATTTCTCTTACTTTTCTGAAGAATTTGTCTCAGGTTCTTCTTTTATGCATCATTAAGTGAAATAGTCCAAGTCCTGTCTTGGAGTTTTTAAAATTTTTATTCTTGATGTTCAGTCCCATCCACCCTGTCACCTCCCTCCTCAAAATGGTTTCACCTCATATATTTACTTCTTTATTTAGTTATTTAGTTTGTCTTTTTGAGATAAGGTGTCGCTACGCAGTTCAGGCTGGCCATGAGCTCACTTTTGTAGCCCAGGCTGGTCTCAAACTTGCACTGATCCTCCTGCCTCAGCCTCCCAAGTGCTGGGATTACAGGTGTGTGCCACAATACCCGAATTCAACCCATTTAGATGTGTATAATTCTTACCTGTATGCTGCCAATCCAAAGTCTCTATCTCTAGCCCCTTTCTAGTATTTCATCTGAGCCATTTCCTATTCCATATGCCCAAAAATGAAGCCCTTTAATATCCCTATTAAGCCTGCATCTCCTTCACCGCAGTGAATAATTATAATGATAATAACATTTACCCAACCACTCAGGTCTGAAACTAGGATAGCATTGTCTGCTCTGCCTTCACTCTGGCTCCTTCCTGGAGTTGTGTCAGTCAGTAGGACCTGTCAGCCCCCAACTTGCAAATTAGTCTCTTTCACTGCACTGCCACTCTACCCTAGTTCAGGCTCTCATCAGTTCTTTGACTAAAAGATTTCCAACAGGTTCCCCTGTCTTTAATCAGGTACTCTTTTTTATCTGGCTGCCAACTGCAGCTGTGATATCCTTCCAATACTGTAGAGGCCCATTTAAAACTCCCCCAGTACTCCACACTGCAGACCTGCTGCTCAGCATGGCCTCTGTGCTCTCGGCTGCACACCTCCCTGCCACCTCCCCCAGTGCTCCCCATGCCTCCCCCACAAGCTGCTCAGCCATACTAAGTGGGCCAGGTTCTCTCTCATCCCTGCGTCTGGACTTCTGCCCTCCCAGTCTTCACAGGACAAATTCCATCCTGCTTTTCAGGTCCCAGTCCCCATTTCAGCCTCCTGAAGAAACTCCCTCACAGCCTCCAGTTTGCCCACTGCACACCAGGAGCTCTTTGCTTAGCGCTTCTCTGTCTCCTGCCATCCTATTGGCCCAGCTCTGTACTACAGTTCTCTCCTTTCTGGCCTGACTGAGTCCTCCCAGAGACAGCAAGGCAGTCCAGGGCGAGAGCTGGGTCCTGTTGATGTGTGAGTCCCCAGGCCCTGGCATGGTGCCCGACATGCTGTAGGTCTTTCTTCTTTTGGGGACTGCCAACTCTCAAATGAATTGGCAATTCATAATTCAGTTGTCACCCACGAGACCTCTATTCTGGGTCAAGGCTTTTGCATAAACTGGTGCTCCTCTAGTGTTTTTTACTTAACACTTTTTTGTTGAAATTTTCAAAAGTGCTGCAAATGTAATATTTATAGGACCATCCCTACATTTTGTATCTGGATTCTACAATTAATATTTTGCTATATTTCCTTTATTGCCTACCTATCCATATATCCATTCATTGTAGGATTGTATCGATCTCGGTGTGTCCGGGGAAAACCACAGCAGGAATGAGGAAAAGATATACAAGAAGAGTTGGTTCAGGTGGTGTCCCTTTGCCTAATGGGCAAAGGGCCCCCAGAACAACAGTAGGGGCATCTGTTTGTACCTTTGCAGAGTTAGTATCAGGTGACACAAACTTGCCTAGTGAATAATAGCTGACAGCAATTAACCAGGATGATTGGTTGCTTGGTTGCTTTACGCACTGAGGCCTAGTTCTGCTCTCACACATTTGACCAGTTTCCAGCTTTAACAGCTCCCAACAGTTCATCAATCGATATCCTTTTAAAAAATACATTTTAAGTAAATTGCATTTAGTAGTACTTAGCCAGCATTTACTATTTGTTTATATTATTAACGTAACATATTTAATGGAAAACAAAATTTTAAGTGTATATTAATAAGAATTTGACAAATGCATTTTACCTGAGAACCTATGACTCATATTCTTATTAAGATAGAGATTACTTCTCTCTCATAGCATTCTTCCTTTCCATTATAATTACTTTTTGATATTCACCCACTAGACTTTAAGTTCCTTGAAGGTAGAGTTCAGTTATTTTCTTGCCACCTGTGCCTAGCACTCTGCCTGGAACACAGGAGGAGCCGTTCAATAACTTTTGGCTAGCTGGATGAATTAATATCTGCCTTATTTTTTTTTCTCATCTTCCATATTCAGAGTGTTAGTGGCCATTTCATTTTTAATGTCTTAAATATATCTGACTACTGTCTTTTTCATTTCTTTCACACTGTTCTATTGCTCAGGGATGTCTCACCAGCTCTGTTAAAATACCTTTTGTCATGATTTCTTTTTCCTAGCAATGCTAGATATCAAGCCTCATTCCTTATAGATACTAGGCAAATGGTCTATCACTATGCTATTTCTTTAGTCTTTTTGTTTTAATGTTATGGCTGGCTTGGCCCGGCCTGGGGGTGGGGCTGGCGCATCATGTGGTACAGGGGATTGAACTGTAGGCCCTGTGATTGTCTAAGCTTAACTAAGCTTTAGACCACTAAGCTATCTCACTGACCCTATTTCTGTAGTCTTAAAATGATTTTTTTCAGGTATTCATTTGCATGTTTGCAGTACATAATGATTACATTCCTCATAAGAGTTGGTACATGTACATAATACATATTTTTTTTTTTCGTTTCTTTCCCTTCCATCCATTCCCCTTTCCTCTTTCTCTTGATTTTCTTCCCATTTGCAAAAGATCTATATTCCTATTTCCTATTATTTATCTTTTATTTTGCTCTTTATCTCTCAAGTTTCTTGTATAAGAGCAACTATCTTAGTCACTTTCTTCATTGCTAAGATACAATGCTCAACACCCAAAGTTAAGGAAGGAGAGATTTATTTAGCTTACACTTTGGAGAAGTTTTAGTCCCTGGTTCCAAAGCAGGGTGACATGACAGAGAGCCAATCCTCCGTGGAAGTGGAAGAAAGCAAAAGGAATGAGAGCAAATAGGAGGAGCAAGCCTCTTTTCCTCCATTATATTGACTGTATGTAGGCTACCTGCCCTGGTGTGAATATAGTACTCACACTCCCAATCCAAGCACTAAGCAGTGAATGAACCAATCACAAACTTTAGATTCGACTGCTCTACAAAGGCCCACCCCATGGCTCCATGATGGTTTTGCAGGGGATAGCCATACTCAAAGCACTATAGAATCCTCATGATATTTAAGCTTGTGTGTCTGATTTATTTTTCTCAACATTGCAGTCTCAAGGTGCATCCATTTTCTTACCAGTGACTCAAGTCTATCCTTTTGTGTGGCAGGGTGGTACTCCAGTTTGTATAGACACTGCTGTTGGTGGACACAAAGGCCACTTTCAAGATTTCACTGCTATGAGTTATATGGCTATAAGCATGGATATTTATGTATAACTATAATATATTTTTAGCTTTATCTTTCAGGAAGATACCTAGAAGGAAAATAGATTTATTTTCACTTTTTTTTTGTCTTTTTGAGACAGGGTTTCACTGTGCAGTTCAGGCTGTCTTGAGCTTACTTTTGTAGCTCAGGCTGGTCTCGAACTCACACTGATCCTCCTGCCTCAGCCTCCCAAGTGCTGGGACTATAGGCATGTGCCACCACGCCCGGCTTATTTTTACTTTTTGAAAATCTCTATGCTGATTTCTATAATGATTGCCACCAAATTAGAAGGGTTCCTTTCCCCCTGTGGTCTCACCAGCATTTGTTGTTATTTAATTTGTTGATTATAGACATTTTTCTGGAGTAAAATGAAATCTTGGTGCTGTTGTAATTTGCATTTCTCTAATGGCCAGACATATTGAATGTTTTTTTCATTTATTTATTGGGCAGTTGTACTTTTGAGAAGTATTTATTCATTTCACTTGCCCATGTTTTTGACTGAAGCTTTCATCTAGATATTAATCACCTCTACAGGGGATAGCCGGGAAAATGTTTTCCCCATTCTTCAGTCTCTTCACTCTGTTTATTGTTACATTTAATGCGTACAAACTTTAATTTTGTTTTCTTTCTTTTTCTTTTAATAAGAAATAACCATGTGACATATTCAAAGCATGTTATTAGTACATTCCCAACAGTTGATGCAATGTATATTGTCCTTATAGTAGTTAAACAGAGCACAGGGTGTAAACATGATAATTACTCTAATAATTGTTGGTACCAAAACATTCATCTCATTGAACTAAGAGAAAGTAGTTGTATACATAGTCCAGTATTGCATAGTTGCAATGGATTATTGGCAAAACTGGCAATGTCAGAAGCTGTTGATATGGGCCTTTTACAGCTCAACACACTAATGGGGCTTTACTTTTTCTGTCTCGTGGTTAAACTTTTCTGCTGGGTGGTTAAGCTCAACTTAAAGCAAGACCTATATAACAAAACATGTAATTTTCATATCTGACAAGGACAGTCAAATCTCAGGATTTACCTTGAAACCATGTACAGCATTTTATAGAATTTTTGTCAGTGTCAGCCATCTGGATGAGTCACAGCCATTGCTTGACCAGTTTGCTCTCTGTGAATGCCTGAGAGAATGTTTTCTCTACGTGACTTTCCTTACGCAGGCTATGCATCATTGATCACTTTGCTCTGTGGCACCATAATCTCCTTGAGCAGAAAATTTTTAACAACACTGAGTTGTAGGATATTACAGCACAGATTCTCTTATGTCCTGAGTCCTCACTGACCTTGAAGGGCTAGGGCCAAAATATTGGAAATCCTTGTAGCTCTTCTTTTTCTCTACTTTTTGGTCTGTAAACTTACATTTGTAACCCTCCAGAAAAGAAGCTTAGTGATATTATTACTCTATAACATGGGTATTTGAGCTTAACATCACTGTCTTTCTGAATATCAAACATCTTGTACTTAACTTGCAATCAGTATTTGCCATCAATCAGTTGATATTCTAAAAGATCCCTATACAATGTGATAAAAGCAGTTACACATTTTTTTTTGTCTTTTTGAGACAGGGTCTCGCTATGCAGTTCAGGCCGGCCTTGAGCTCACTTTTGTAGCTCAGGCTGGTCTCAAACTCGCATCAGTTTTCCTGCCTCAGCCTCCCGAGTGCTGGGATTGCAGGAGTGAGCCATCACGCCCGGCTCAGTTACATACTTTTACACAGACATTTAGATATTTAAGTATATACACGGCTGGGCGTGGTGGCTCACGCCTGTAATCCCAGCACTAGGGAGGCTGAGGCAGGAGGATTGGTGCGAGTTCGAGACCAGCCTGGGCTACAAAAGTGAGCTCAAGGCCAGCCTCAACTGCATAGCAAGACCCTGTCTCAAAAAGACAAAAAAAAAAAAAAGTATATACAAAGGTGTAGCCAGTCAGTCCTACAGGATTTTTCCTAGTCTCTTACTCTCATTTAATACCCTATTTTGTTTTCTTGTAAACCAATCATTTACTTTAGAGAGAGCATAGCAGTCACTGAAATTACATGAGAAGCAGCACAAATCTAAAAGACAAGAATGACAGGCATTCCAAGCATAATTTTAGTGCTACATATTGCTATCCTCAATGTGAAAAACCTTTTGGAGGGTCTTATAACCATTGTCTATTTCATCCTGTGTGTATAAGTGCATGGTTTTGTTCCTGCTGTGTTTCCGATCTTTTCTACTTGCAATGACTTCATTGTTTAACCCATAACTCCTTGATTTTCACTCAGCTGTGTTACGCCTTTCCCTTTTTATTTCTTCTTTTGACTTCTTACACTGGGGAGACTATACGATATTTACACATATAGAGAGTTTAATTTTCTGTGGTCCCATTTGTTCATTTTTACTATTATATCTTATGCAAATAATATTCTATTCAAAAGTCATTACATAAGCCTGTATCTTTAAAGTGTTTTACATATTTTAACTTCCAGCATATTAAATCTTTCTGTTTAAATATCCAACTCTTTTATTCATTTTGATTGCAATTTAGTATGTCGTGAGAGATATGAGTCTTGGTTTAAGCTTCAGCATGTGGATAGTCAGTTTTTCAAGCACCATTTGTTAAAGAGGCCATTTTACCTCCAGCATATATTTTTTGTCCCTTTGTCAAAGATCAGATAGCTGAATGTGCCTCGGGTTGTTTCTGAGTCCAATGTTTTGTTCCATTGATCCATATTTCTGTTTTTGTGTCCACTACCTTGTTGTAGCTTTACAATAAGTAGTAATTTAAAATTACTACTTAAAAATTAATTAAAAATCTAGGATTGTGATAGCTCCAATTTTGCTCTTATTGTTTGGGATTGCTTTTGCTGTTCTAGATCTCTCATGTGCCATATGAATTTTAAGAAATTTTCCTTTTTCTAGTTCAGTGAAGAATACTAATGATATTTTTACTAGGGTTTAATTAAATGTATCAGTTTTAGAATTATAGCTATTTTGACAATATTTGTTCTGTATTGAAGAAAAAAGAGTGTTTTTTTCCATTTTGGGATATTCTATTCATTTTTTTTTTCACTGTATTGTAGTTTTCATCGTAGAAGTCTTTCCTTTTCTTGGTTAGGTTAATTGCTAAATATTTAATTTTTGTTGGTGCTGTTGTTTTCCTAAATTCTTCCTTGGTGAGTTCATTATTTGTCTAGAGGAATGCTATTTATTTTTATTGATTTTATATTCTGTTACATTGCTGAGTTTGGTGGTTATTAATGTTAGAAGTCCTTTGATACAATTTTTTGAATCTATGTAGAGAATCATATCATCTGCAAATAATGATAATTTGTGTTCTTCCTTTCCTATACATATCCTTTTCATTCTTTTTCTTGCCTGACTAATCTTTCAAGTACTATATTGAACTGAAGGAATGAAAATGGAAATCTTTATCTTGGTACTGATTTTAAGGAACACTTCAGCTTTTCTCAATTTAATATAATGTTGATAATAAGTTTGTCATAACTGACTTTCATCAGATTGAGATACGGTCTTTCTGTACCTGTTTTCTCCAGGGTTTATTTTGTCATGAATGCTTATTTAATTTTGTTCAAGAGCTTTTTCTGTATTTATTGAGATGACCACGTGATTTTATCCTTCTGGTTTAATGATGAATTACATTTATTGTCTTGATTATATGAGCTATACTTACAATTCTAGGATGAATCCTGTTTCATCGTGATGAATGATCTTTTGGATAATTGATGATATCATTTGCAAGTATCTTGGTTGAGCATTTTTATGTCTAAAGTCACTAAGGAGACTCGTCTGCAGTTCCCTTTTTTGGCTGAGTCCTTTGTCAGGTTTTGGTATCAGGGTAGTATTAAGTCCCAGGAATGACTTAAGGATTCTTTCCCTTTCAATTTCATTAAACAATTTGGGCAGGATTGGTGTTTTGTCTTCTCTGAAGTTGTGGTAGGATTCATTGGTAGATCCATCTAGTCCTGGGCTTCTCGTACTTGGTATTTTTTAATTACTACTTTAATTTTGTACCCTGTTATTGAATTATTCAGAAATTTTGTATCTTCTTGGGTCAGTTTTGATAATTCATGTATATTCAGGAATTTTTCTTCTGGATTCTCCAATCTCTCAGAGTATAAGTTTCTTCAGTAGTTACAAACAATTTGCATTTCAACAGTATCTTTTGTATTTTTGCCTTTTTAATTAATATATTTATATTTATCTTGATTTTTTATTAATTTTAAGGAGAAAACAATAACAGGGAGACAGTTTCAAAGCAAGTTAGTAGGACAGTTACAATAATTAATACGTTGCATATTGTTGTCTTCATAGTACTCATTCAGAATACAAGATGCAGACATGATATCTTATCTGAACAATATTAGTACTAATTTTTCTTCTCTGGTCCTTCATTCATATCTGCCATTTTTGTTTTGTTTTGTTAGAGATGAGTGTTCCATTACTGTAAGAGAAGCTGTATTTGGAGAACTCTTTATAGGACCTTTTTATACTTGATGCCAGTACAATCTTGTAGGTACTTGTATGCACCAAAATAACCCAATATAGTCCAATAGACTGTAATAGTGGTGGGTTATCAGCAGAACTGGCACTGTCAGGAGTTGTTGACTTGAGTCTTTTACAGCTCAGAATATTAATATAGCATTATTTTTATATCTCATGGTTATACTTCTCTGCTGGATAGTTAAGACTAAGCTAAAGTAAGACCTATATAACTAAAAGTGTAACTTTTATATCTGACAAAGTTAGTCAAATCCTTTCAGGATTTACCCTGAAACCACCCACGTACAGTAGCTTATAGATGTTTTGTCAGTGTCAGTCATCTGGATGAGCCACAACCATTGCTTGACCGATTTGCTTTCTGTGAAAGCCTGAGAGTTTTATCTCTCTAGGTGACTCACCTTAGGCACACTATACATTGTCGATCACTTTCTTTATAGCCCCATAATCTCCTTGAATGGAAGACTTGGGACACCACTGAGTTACAGGATGTCCCCGTACATGTTCTCTTATGTCCTGAGTCTCCACTGACATCAGTGGGCTAAGGCCAAAATATTCACTATACTTACAGCTCTTCCTTTTCTCTAATTTTTGGTCTGTAAACTTTAGTTGTTAGCCATCCAAAAGAAAAACTTGATGATATTATTACTATAACAGAGGAAGTTGAGCTTAACTTCACTATCCGTCTAAATATCAAATACCTTAGACATAATGTGGAACTGATATTTTCCAACAATCATTGATATTCTATACTTTAAATCTCTACAGAATGTGAAAAAAACCAATTATATATTTTTATACAGCAATTTAGAAATCAAACCATATGCAACATTGTAGCAGGACAATCTTATGACATTTTTTTCTTGTCTCTTGTTTTCTTTTTTTTTTTTTTGTCTTTTTGAGACAGGGTCTTGCTATGCAGTTCAGGCTGGCCTTGAGCTCACTTTTGTAGCCCAGGCTGGTCTCGAACTCGCACCAATCCTCCTGCCTCAGCCTCCCGAGTGCTGGGATTACAGGCGTGCGCCACCACGCCCGGGGGTCTCTTGTTTTCTTAAATTACCTTTTTTATACAAACATTAGAGAGAGTATAGCGACCTTTCTCATTGATAATACTTTCAGCCCTTTAAAGTCAGTTAGGACTCAGAGCATAAGAGAACCTCTGCACTGACATCCTGTAACTAAGTGGTGTCCCAGATTTTCTGATCAAGGAGATTATGAGACCACAGAGGAAAGGGATCAACGATGTGCCTAAGGAGAGTCACCTAGAGACAAAAAATTCTCTCAGGCTTTCACAGAGAGCAAACTGGTCAAGCAATGGCCATGTCTCATCCAAATGTCTGCCACTGACAAAAGATCTACAAGGTGCTGTACAGGGTTCCAGGGTAAATCTTGAGGGGAATTGACTGACCTCATCAGATAGCAAAAGTTACATTTTTAGTTATATAGATCTTGTTTTAATTTGACTTGGTGTTAACTATCCAGCAGAAAAATATAACCACGAAATATAAAAAGTAATGTCATATTAATATGCTGAGCTATAAAAGGCTCAAGTCAGCAACTTGATACAGTTGCCAGTTATACTGATAAATCACTACTATTATGGATTATTGGACAATATTGGGGTTTTTTTCTGAATTCAGGTACCTACAGTCTTTGGTTTGATATCAAGTATAAAAAGGTCCTTTAAAGACTTCTCTAAATACAGCTTCTCTTATAGTACTGGAACACTCATCTCTGGCAAAAAAACAAAACAAAAAAGGGAGATATAGATAAAAGACCATGTTGTTGTACAAAATACACACACACACACACACACACACACACACACATATACATAGAAGGTAGGATAGATATACTGCTAGCTACCTTCTCTTGGTTCATTGGGAAGAAAGGTTTGTACTAATAGTGTTTAGACAAGATATCATGCCTACCTCTTGTCCTCTGAATACTATGAAGACAACAATATACAATGTATTAATTATGGTAACTGTCCTGCTAACCTGTTTTTAAAAAAATGTTTCTTTTTTATTTTATTTTTTTTCTTGTTTCAGAACTTTTGTTTGTTTGTTTGTTTATTTTTATGGCCAGCTCAGCCTGCCCTGAGGGCAGGGGTGGCACAGCATGTGGTGCCAGGGATCCAACGGAGGTCCCTGCAGCTGCCTGCAGGCACTTTAGACTGAGCCATCCTGCCGGGCCAATGCGAACCTGTTTTGAAACTGTTTCACTGCTATCTTATATTTTTTCTCATTAGAATGAATAAAAAATCTAAAATTATTTTATTTTTAATAAAATAAATAAAATTTATTAAAGTAAAATTTGCCTGAGAAGGCAGAAAACAAGTACAAAGACCAAAAGTAAGATTAGTTAAGATTTTTGTCTATTTTTGTTTACTCTTTCAAAGAATAAGCTCTTCAATTCATTAAATCTTTGTATTGTATTTTAGTCTGAGCTTCACTAATTTCTGCTTTCACTTTTTAATTTCCTTTGTTGTACTAACTGGATTTAGATTGTTCTTATTTTTCTATGACACTGAGGTGAATTATTAGGTTATTTAAGATTGCTCTGTTTTTCTGATGTGGGTATTCACAACTATTAACTTGTCTCTTAGGGCTGCTTTTATTGTGTCCCATAGGTTCTGTTCTATTGTACTGACATTATTGTCTGATTCTAGGTATTAATTTCTTCCCTGAGCTTTTCGCTCACTTTTTCTGAAAACCAATGGATGCTCTTGCTTGTTTTCAGGGACCCATTAGTTGAAATATTGTTTCCCATCTTTCAAGTTTTAGTCTATAAGTTTCTTTTTAGAATGAAAGTCTTTCTTTTTTTTTTTTTTTACATTACAGCAAGCTCAGCCTGCCCTGGGGATGGGGCTGGTGCAGCATGTGGTGGCAGGGACTGAACCACTGTCCCTGCGGTTGCCTAAGCTTTCCTAAGGAGGTGCGTTAGACCGCTGAGCCATCTCGCTGGCCCTAAACGTCTTTCTTATAGGCAGCATATCTTTAACTTTCTTTTCTTTTCTTTTCTTTTTTTTTTTTGGACCAGGGATCAACTCAGGACCTTGTGTTTACCAGACAAGCCCTTAAGCCACTGAAACTATCTCCCTAGCCCTTTTAATTTTATTTTCTGATGAAATCTACCAATGTTTCTTTTCATTTGAGAACTAAGACCACTTAAATTGAGTGTTACTACTGGAAAACATTGGCTTATTCCTTTCATTGCACTAGTTTTCATTTGTTATTGCCCTTTTCTCTTACTGTTGAACAGGTTTCCCTGGCTGGTGTTTTCAGACTATTAGACTCTGTGCCATCATTGGCCCCATTTTTTTCATGTTATTGGCCCCACTTTTGCTAAGATATCTTTGAGAATTTTGTGAAGTGATGGTTTGGCAGCTGTGAATTTCTCTACTTGGTATGGAAAGTACTTCTTTCTCTTTTATTTTAAACAGAACTAAATTAAAAAATAATGAAAGTTTCAAAGTAGTCTAATAGGAGAATAACAATAATCAACACATTGCATATTGTATTCACAGTAGTTGTTCAGCATACAAGTTATAGGTATTTTCCAGAAAATTACTAGTACAAAACTTCCCCTCAAAGAACCCAGAGAAACCAGCTACATAAACATTTAACTATCTTGTATACATATATATTTTTTCCTTTATCCTTCCTTGCCTACCCCTTTCTCCCACCACAGTTTTTCTTTTCTTTTGAGCAGTTTCTTATGTATCAACAGTATCTTTGGTTCTCATTTACTCTTTCATATGCTTACAGTAGTAAAACAATATGTTTACACATGTGGGTCTGGTTTATTTCATTTACAACTATGGTCTCGAGTTGCATCTATTTACCTATGGAAGTCTCAAGTTTATTCATTATGGCTGAGTAGTACTCCATTATATTTAAAAAATGTGATTTTATCTGTTCCTCAGTTGATGGGCATTTGGTCTGTTTTCAAGGTTTAGCTATTATAAATAGTGCTGTTATAAACATGGATGCACATATATTTATGTGGCATGATGTTTTTAATTCTTCTGGGAAGATACACAGGAGGGGAAGAGCTAGGTCAAATGGAACCTCTAATCCTAGTTTTTAAAAGAAATCTCCACACTGATTTCGACACTGGTTGCCTCACTCTACATTCCTACCAACAATGGAGAAAGGTTCTTTTTTCCCTACTGTCCTATCAGCATTTCTTATTAGTTATTTTCTTGATATTAGCCATTCTTTCTGAAGTAAGATGTAATCTCAGTGTTGTTTTAATTTGCATCACTTGGATGACCCATGATGTTAAACATTTTTTCTTTTTTTTAAAGAATTTTTAATTTTTTTTCTTGTTTAAGAACTTTTGTTTGTTTTTGTTTATTTATTTATTTTATGGCCATCTCAGCCTGCCCTGAGGGCAGGGCTGGCGCAGCATGTGGTGCCGGGGATCGAACCGCGGTCCCTGCAGCCGCCTAAGCTTTCCTAAGCAGGCGCTTTAGACCACTGAGCCATCCTGCCGGGCCCCAGTTAAACATTTTTCATGTATTTATTTGTAATGTGTATTTCTTCAACTGAGAAGTGCTTATTTAGATGCCCATTTGGGATTGGATCTTTGAATTTTGGGGGACTGATTGTTCTCAGTTCTTTATACTTTCTAGATATAAGTCTGAGGGACAACTGGATGTAATTTTTTCCCATTCTGTAGGTTGTCTTTATTTTATTGGTGATTTCTTTTGTTGTGGAAAGTATTTTGAATTAAATCCCATTTGTTCATTCACTGTAATATTTCTCTTGAAGTCTGGGATTTGTTCATGGAATCACTGCCTATACCTATGTCTTTGAGATTTCCTATTTTCTCCAACAATAAATTTAGTGTTTCAGTTTAATATTTAGATCTTTCATCCATTTTGACTTTAATGCATGGTGATAGAGTCCAGTTTTATTCTTTGACAGGAAGAAAGCCAGTTTTTCCAGCAGCATTTACTGAAGAGATTATCTTTCTTCTAGTTAATTTGTTTGGCTCCTTTATCACAGATAAAGTGGGTTAATGTGTTTGTAACTATGTCTGTATCTTCTATTCTGTTCCACTGATCATCAGCTGTTTTTTTGCCAATACCATGCTGATTTTATCACAGCAGCTTTGTAGTATAATTTCAGTTCAGGGGTTGTGTGATGCATTACATCTCTATAGCAGTTTTGAGTGCATGGCTATTTTCACTATGTTGGTTCTTGTTACAAGATCAAGGGATATCTTTCCATTTTCTGATATCTTTGTTCTCTTTTTTTAGCACACTGTAATTTTCACCACACACGTCTTTCACATCCTTTGTTAGATTAATTCCTAAGTACTTCACTATTTTAGATGTTATTATGAAGGGTATCTGTCCTCTAATTTCAATCTCTGTGAGTTTGTTGCTTGTGTATCAAAATGTTCTTGATTTTTAAGTGTTGACTTTTTATCCTGCTAAACTACTACAATTGGTTATTAAATCTGTAAGTTTTTGTGGAGCTTTTGGGAGCTTCTTGTAGAACATCATGTCATCTCCAAATAATGATAATTTTTAACTTCATGCTTTTCTGTGCTTGCTCCTTTTATTCATTTCTCTTGTCTGATTTTTCTGGCTGATGTTCCCAGAACTATATTGAATAGGAAAGGTAATAGTGAATATCCTTGGTTTGTTTCTGATTTTAGAATGAAAGTTTTCAGTTTTTTGACTATTAGCTATTGATTTGCCATACACCACTTTTATCAGATTAAGAGAAAAACCTTTTAGGGCCAGCCAAATAGCTCAGTGGATTAAAGAAGCTGCAAGTAGGGCCAGGGGCTGGGGTTTCGATCCCCAGACCTGCTGTGCAGGCCCCATCCCCAGGGCATGTGGCTATGGTAATTGAGACTGGGCATGGTGGCATATACCAGTAATCCCAGCTCTTGGGAGAGTGTAAACAGGTGGATCATTATGAGTCTGATCTAGTGGTGAACACCTTATAGACTCTTCCCTAAAATACCCCCCCCAAAAAAAAATCCCTTGTATTCCAATTTTCTGTAGGGTTTTTACCATGAATGTTGATCTTTGTCAAATGCTTTTTCTTCATCTATTGAGATGATAATGTGTGTTTTGTGTTTGGTTCTGTTAATATAATATATTACATTTATAGATTTACGTTTGTTGAACCATCCTTGCATCCTTGAGATGAATCTAACTTGGTCATAGTGTATAATCTTCTTGATTTGCTGTATTCTGTTTGCCAGTATCTTACTGAGAATTATTTGCATCTGTGTTTATTAGGCATATTAACCTGTAGTTTCCTTTTTGGGTTGGATTCTTGTCTGGTTTTGGAATAAGGGTAATATTTGCTCCCAAAAATCCTTTGGGAAGTATTGCTTTTTTTTCAATTTCCTTGAAGAGTTTCACCATTTGAGAACTTAGTTGTTCTCTAAATTTCCTGTGAGATTCAACAGTTTAATCTGTTGGGGCCTAGATTTTTTTTTTTTTTTTTGGTTTGTTTGTTTTTTTTGTAAATTTAAATTATATTTCATTGACTGCTATTGGGCTGAGTTTTTATATTTTCTTGATTTAGTTTTGGCAATTAGATTGCATCTAGGAATCTGTCCATTTCTTCTGTGTTTTTGGCCTTATTAATATAGGTTCTCATAGTAGTATTATTGATCTTCTGAATTTTTCTGAAATTTGTTAATTTCTCCCTTTCCGTTCTTGATTGGTGAATTTGTTTTTTCTTTTTGATGAAGTTAGCTAATGCTTTATCAATTTTGTTAATTGTTTCAAAAAATCTACTGTTTGATTCATTAATTTTTTTTTAGTCTCAATTGCAGTAATTTCTTCACTTCATTATTTCCTTCCTCTCTCTTTTTTTCTTTTTGGAACTGGGGATTGAACTCAGGCCCTTGCGCTTGCCAGGCAAGTGCTTCCTTCCTCATATGAACTTAGGGTTTGATTTGCTTTT